>PVJC01019863.1:0-29770 GCA_004026665.1 Murina feae | reverse complement strand
GGGGACAGATATTTCATAAAGGCCTTATGAGCCACAGTTGCCTTCATAAAGACCAGCTGTTGCCATCAGCTCTATAATAAAGGCTCAGCAGAAAGGTTGGTCGGATTCCTTTCTGTGTTTCCCAGGTCTTGGAAAGCCCCAAGTTATCTTTCTTCATTACTCTTCACTCAGATCCATAGAGTTCTGCGAACATGCAGAGAATGATCCATAGTTAGCCTCCAACAAAACTAGAGACTTCTTAGAAAATATTCCCGAAAATTGTGCTTGAGTTTTAAGCCACAATAGCTGGTTATGTCCCATGAAAATCTCATAGGTCAACACCTCTTCACTTGTTGCCCCTCCCCCCGCCGCCCCATCTGTCTTTTCTCCACTACCCTGCCAACACCACCATTTAGCCTCATTCCCTAAGAAAAATGGCTTCTTTCTGAAACCAGAGTCCAGTGTTATTAGGAGGTATGAAGACTGATATATGAGAATAGCCCGAGAGTATGAGCAGAACACTGGGACACATGGAACAAGTCAAGGGCATGCGGGACACTGCTCCCCTTAACCCTGAAGCCCCAGGGAAGTTGGTCCCTTTGAGCAGATTCTTCTCTCTGCCCTGTATCCTTTCTTATGTGTGTCAAAAGTTTTAAAAGTGGGAAGTATGGTCATGGATTTTTGGAGAGACTTGGTAAAGGCTTTTGGAAGAACAACTAGGCAGTATTTATCAAAAACCTTAAAAAAAAAAAAAAAAAAAAAAAGCATGTCCTTTAAATTAGAAAGACCAGTACTAGTGACTTATTTCATGCTCACAATTTGGTGTGAAAATATAAAAGTATACTGTAAGGATGTTCTTTTTAATGAGGAAACATTAGAAACAGCCTATCGGTCTACAAATGGGGATTTGGTTAAGGACATTCTGATATATTCACATTATGTAATATTTAGCAGTCATTCAAAATGGTATAAAATATTTCATTAATCTGACAGAAAGTTTATGATATATTATTAAGTGGAGAGAAAGATTTCAAAATAATAATTGGGATAGAACTGCATTTTTGTTTAAATATATAACAAATTATAACCGTTTTATACACATAAATTTACCTATTACGAATATGATAAAATGTGTGGCACGATGGTATTGGAATAGCTTGATGTAAAATTCCTACGTTGGTGATGTTATTGCCCGAAGTTTTGGCATTTTTGACATGAGGTAATTCTAAGGCCCTGAGCATAGAAAGGTCTTTTCTGAAGTGAGAGATCCTTCCTGCTGTCAATCCCCAGGAAAAAAAGTGTGTTTCAGAAATTAAGCATTAAAAAGAGAGATTCCCTTGCTGGATCTTTTGTCCTCAAAAGATTATGAGACTCAAAACCCTTGAGAGTGGAATAGTCAAGGTATTCTCAAAGCTTCATTCTGAGTCATTTTGTTTGTGCAATCCCTTAGAAAGTTGCAAAATCTTTTGTCCTTTTGATCTGTTCTGAGGAGCCAATAACGATGGTAGTAATAACTGCCGTCTACGGGGTCGGGCTCCGCGTATCCATTTTCTCCAGGCCTCCCCTAGCTGCGTGTGAAATGGAAGGGCACAGCCCTGTGTTGTAGCTCACATTCCTGAGCATGAGGCTAAGCTGGACCCTCTCCTCAGGCCTCTGCACAGATTCTTATCTGCTCCTCACCACAACCTTTAAAATAATGACATCACCTTCACTGCACCATTGAAGACACTGACGTGGGGCAACAGAGAGACCAGTGACTTCACCAAGGCCACACAGCTTGTTCGTGGTGGACACAGAATTTAGTTTCAGGTTGTTTAGGCCTATTAAGCTCTACTGCCAAACTCCTGAGACATGAGAAGGTAGTTAATACACATTCAGATTCATCCAAAATCGGGAAGCAGAATAACACTAGCATGAAGGTGGCAGAGAGAGTGGAAGGGGAAGCCATCCTCCCTGAATGAGAAGATGGATGCTGGCACTGCTGGCTCAGCCCTCACCACCCTGCTGCCCCAATGACTCTCCATCCCACTCAACTGTGGGCAACCTGCTTTCCAGCTAATCTAATAAAAGAGTGATATGCAAATTGACCATCACTCCAAGACACCTAAGTCATGCCCCCAGCCAAGCCACGCCCAGCAGCCAATCAGAGCGGCTGAATGCAAATTAACCCAGCCAAAATGGAGGCCGGCAGCCACGGAGCTGAAGCAAACAGGAGGCTTCCATTGCCTGCCTAGGCCTCCACTCAAAGCAACAGTGTTTCAATTATAGAAGATAAATAAACCCAAGAAACCTGATTTCAGCCAGCCTCTCTGGGACCTTGGGTCAATGGGAGCTGTGGGCAGCCTGAAAACAGCCCTCAGCCCCTCACTCAGGCTGGCCAGGTATCCCAGTAGGAACTCGAATCCTGAAGGCAGCCTGAAAATGGCCCTCAGCTCACCACCCAGGCTTGCCACACCCCAATGGGGTGAGGGTCCACACTAGGGGGCTTGGCCAGCCTGCAAACAGCATCAGCTCCTCACCCAGGCTGGCCAGGCACGCCAGCGGGTGGACATTCCCTGAAGGGTCCCAGACTGCAATAGGGCACAGGCCGGGCTGAGGGACCCCCCCAAGTGCACAAATTTTTGTGCACCGGGCCCCTAGTTTTATTAAAAGAGGCTGCGTTCTTTAATAAACCTGGATCTGCCTGTGAGATGTGTCCATTTGGTCCATCTGATACCCCTTGTTAATACAAGAACAGTGAGGTGTGAGGTTACAAGGCTAAGGTGCTTCCAGCCTAATAGTAAACTTACCAAAAAACTGTGAATTGCCCAGCCAGTGTTGCTCAGTGGTTGAATATCCACCTATGAACCAGAAGGTCATGGCTAGATTCCTGGTAAGGCACATGCCCAGATTGAGGGCTCCATTCTTAGTGTGGGACCTGCAGGAGGCAGCCGATCAATGATTCTCTTTCATCATTGATGTTTCTCTCTCTCTCTCCCCCTCTTCCTCCCCTCTGAAATCAATTTAAAACTATATATATATATTTTTTTTTAATGAAACTGTAAATTATGGACCACGACAAACAGGTGAACAGGGAAGACAGTGCTCTCAGCTCTGTGGAGAAGAGGAGGGCCATGCCAAGCACAGCCTGTGGGCACCTACATTTCTGTCACTGGCTGGCAGGCATCATTCCCAACATGGTTTTAGGTGCCCTCAGGGGGACTTCATGCCACTGATCTACGAGAAGGAAGTGCATGGCCTTGCCGTTGGAACAAGCTAAGACATCTGAGCCAGGGATCTGTACGACCACAGACCGACATTCCCTGCAGCCATCCTCAGCCCGTCTCCCTGTCGATCAGAGCAGTGACAATAGCCGAAATGGCTGTCGGGAATCAAATGAGCCTAGACCATGGGCTAAGGCTGCCTTGAGACCCAGCACAATATAAGAGTTCTATCTCTTACTTTACACTTCGCCTCTTCTGAAAGCTTCTCCAGCCAGATATCAAACGTACACCCACATGCCCCACTCACGCACACTCAAACACATACTCTCACACACGTGCACAGACTCTCCCAAAGCAAATGTTATTTTAAAATGCTTGAGGGCAGTGACCTGAGGGTCTATTGAACTTGAACTACCACAGCAGCAATTTTCCTTTCAAGCCAACATCAGATCCGATACTGATGGCCCAGGTGCTGTGTCACACTGAGTAAGGATTCCATGTGGCCTGCGTCAAATTGAGACCAGCACGCGACTAATCCGCAATCAGGCTCCTGTCACTCTCATGTCCCTCTTGGAATTGTGTCAGGAACTAATGTCCTGTCACTCAGCTTCAGTGGGCAATCATTGGGACCTCCTCCAATAAAGAAGGGAAGCGGGGAACCTGCAGCTGACCTCCCCGGGGCTGTGAGGGTCTCAGACCCAGGAACTCCCTTCCCCAGGATAAATATGTCTGAAGTTGCCTAACTTCCCCGCCTGACCTAATTAGTAAACACCTTCAAAGGGATCAGGCTAACTTTTGAGACAAAGTCTGCTACATGCAGCAGAGGCGAGCAAATAAATATTGAAAGGGCACATCTGTGTAGGTGGAGCGGGGAGGGGAAAACAGATTAGAAACAGAGAGGAGTTAATGTTGGGAATTGTGTTGTGCAACTGTCCTTGCTCTTGTCCCTCCACTGGCCAAACTCGCCCCCTCTCCGGGGCTTCTGGGGACCTGGCCCCCTAGACACCCAACTACCCAGTCTCCAGAAAGAACTACCCAAGACTTGGACTCACCCAGACCAGAGCCCTGGTCACTGGATGCCATGCTGGTTTGGGATGTTAGAAGTGAATGAGATCTAGCTAATGGACAGAACAGTGCCATCGAGTGCCCATGCAGGTGGCTGCTAACAGTGTTGTTGCTGTTTTAATCCATCCAATGCTGGCACTTCAGGCATGACCAGCAGTTCTCCACTGCACCTCTGCAGAGACCAGCCCTTCTACAGCATGTCCTGACTCTTCATGCTTTTTTCAGTGGCTGGCACAGCAACTAATGAGACCTCCCGGGTCATATAAAGGCTTCAGAGGAATCCAAGTCCATGGTGCAATGCAGCACTAATGAACTCTACCAGTTCCACCTCCACGGTTAACACGCCAGGACTGAAACCACCACAGCCATACTTGGAGCTGAAGTTCAGTTCTCTGGAGTAGACCAGATGGGTAGACTGATATAAGCTTCTTTAATACATTTGATTGCACATGTCCCAGGGATAAATATGTCTAAATATTACTTTGCTCATTTCACAGAGGAAGCTGAGTACATCTAAGTACATCAGATGGGCCACATATACTCCAGTCTGCTTTGTTTTGTGTTTGTTGTTTACTGATTTGGTTTTGGTTTTTCTGCTGTACCATATATATGGTTATTCACTCAGCAAAAAACTGTAAAATACTTGAAGGCAAGAATCTTGTCTGTCTTCTTTTTACTGTATTCACAATGCACAGCTGAGAACTAGATCCATATTCATTCATTCGTTCATTCATTTATCCATTCACACAATATATATTTATCATACATTAGGGATACAGCAATGAATAAGACCAAAAGTTACCAGTTATTATGAAGTTTACATTTTAGCTGAGGGAGACAATCAATCGATAAAGAAGCATTCGAAGGAAGGAAGGAAGGAAGGAAGGAAGGAAGGAAGGAAGGAAGGAAGGAAGGAAGGAAGGAAGGAAGGAAGGGCGGTAGAGGAGAGGGAGGAAATAAATAAATTATCAAAACCTCATAAATATCCTGCAGAGAACTGGGATTGAAGATGTAATGAAGAGTGGCAGGGTGGCACCATGGATTCAGCATTCTGGACAGGATTCTTGAAGGAGGTGACCTTTACAATGAGATCTGAATGACAAGGAGGACTCCATAGAAGATCAAAGGGAAGAGATCGCAGTCAAGGAGACTAGGCAAGTCCTGAAGTGAAAATGAGCTTTAAGGGTTCAAAGGGCTGAGAAAAGGCCAGTGCGGCTTGAGCAGGACAGTGAGTGAGGGGGAATTACACAAGATGATGTCATTGGAGTAGGTAGAAGCCAGATGACACAAGATTTTGTAAGCCAGGGTTAGACTCATTCATCAAATATTTGTTGATTGAATAAATGCACAGGCCTTGAAACACTATGAGGATGTTAGTACCAATTGCCATTCAGGAGTTGACAGTTGCGTCAGAAAGATGAAAGAAATCTACATCTACTCGCTCAAGAAATGTTTACTGAAGCCCCAGTGTGTACCAGGCACTGCGATAGATAAGAGGGACGCCAGGGTGAGTAAGCCACACTCTGCCTTCAACCAGCTCACAATATTAAGGAGAGATGAGCACAGTACAGATCAGTGAGGAAACACTATGTGAGCAATTGGGAAACATCCACCTCAGTCTGAGAAAAGTCAAGGAGAAAGTTAAGGCAGCATGCAAATTAAAATAAAAAGTCAAGGGAAGAACCCAGGCAGCCGAGATGAAAGAGTTCAGAGATCGGTTGGAGCCTGAAGGCTGGAAAAGGTCAGGGAAAATTTGCACAGAGAATACTGGACTTGCGCAGGATGTCAGGAATGAATGGAACTTGGAGATAAGAGGGAGGGGTTCTGTGCTACATAACAAACTCACACAGGTTTAAATCAAAGATCAAAATCCCAGTGGGGCATTCAAATCTCCTGACAGCCTTTACTCTTCCCAACCAGCACCTTCTCTGCACACATACCTACCCCTCCATGCTCATCCCCACTTTGGGCTAAAGCACAACTGAAATTACCTCCCAACCATTCCCCACGTTGCTTAGCATCCTACTCTGAAATAAAATGTGACCCCCCTCCCCCCTTCTAAGTAAGAAGACCGTGTATAGCTTCCTGATGATTGAATATCCCATGAAGGGATTCCTAATTATACCGTATGTTTCATCTTAGGACAGTTCTTTTCCTTGGCAAAAAGATCCCTCCTTAAGTGCAATGGAAGTTTGTTTCCTTGATACAGCTATTCATTGATCTTAGTTTTAATCTCTAAAGTATTTTGGTCAAATATGATTGGGTCTGAATCAACACCAAAACCCTCAGAGCATATAACAATAAGCATCGATTTCTCACTCATGACCCTAGGGGCTGCTGGAAAGGCTCTGTTGCCTGCTGCAGGCTGGTGGGCCTAGCAGTCTTCTGTTTGCCTGTCATCCTCCTTTGGGACCAGGCCAAGTGGGACATGCTGTTATTATGGTGATGGCAGAAATGCAGGAGAGTAAGTCCACTACAGGCACTTAGTAACTTCTGCCTACATTTCATTGTCACAAATCCAAGTCCAAGGTCAAAAAAAGTATTCAAGAGGAAGTACACTCTGCCCACCATGGCAGGAATAGAGAGAATGAGATGCAAATTGCAGCCAATCATTTAATTCACAACAGAAGTTACAAAGAATTCATCCCATTTCTCCCACTATTGTCAAATCTCAGAAGGTAGAGCTTGTGCCCCTACAAACATCCTTACTTTCCAAGTTAAGTTTCCTTGACTTCTTATCCTCCGGATTTTCAGAACCCTTCTCCTTGCTCTGATCTGAACACATTCTAGTTTGTTAAAAACATTTCTAGCTAATTTGGACAATCAGATATGGTCATGGCATTGTCTTCCAGTGGGGATTTGCCAGTATAGGAAAGTGGGTGTGTCTGTTAGAATTTGATACCCAATAAGCACTCTAAATTAAGCTTATGATTCTGTGGGTAGCCAGAAGGGCAAGATGTTGGTTAGTATAGGATGCCCTCAGCTAGGATACCTGGGGTCTCTCACCACATGGTCTGTATTCCTCCAGAAGGCTAGCCAGGATCATTTACACGTTGGTATCAGGAATCAAGGATCCACAAACGGAAGCTGCATGCTTGAGGAACAGATTCAAATGGCACAAATCCCTTCTACCACATTCTATTGACCAAAGCTAATTACAGGGCCAACTTAAAAACAAAAAGCAGGAAAAGAAACTCTACCTAATATGCGAAAACACTGCTGTGTGTCTCTGGCAGCCCTCCCAGTGCTGGGCACACAGCTGGTCCTTGGTTGCCACATAAAGTCACGCAAAAATAATCTACACTCAATGCGACACAATTCCAATGAGATAAATCAATGGTTCGTGCATTTTTTCCAGTTAAGTCTTTTTATTTAAGATTAAATATGCTCAGCTGGTGTTACTCAGGGGTTGATGTCAATCCATGAACCAGGAAGTCACTGGTTGTGGGCTCAGTCCCTAATGGAAGGTATACTGGAGGCAACTGACTGATGTTTCTTCTCATTTATGTTTCTATCTCACCCTTTCTCTCACTCTAAAATCAATTAAATATATATGTATATGTAATAAATAACTTTTTAAAAAAGATTAAATACTACATGAAAATCCAACATGGAAATCAGATGAACCTGGAACTACTTTACTCAGAAGAGGGGACATTCCTGAAGCTCTTCCTCCTACTCCACTTCTCCAATCCCCATCTCCCCTAAGGTATCTCAGGCCTCCTTGGGGGCCATGGAACAAAATTTAAAAACCATTGAGTGAAGCCAACATCTTCCAAACTTTGCGAAAAGGGATCCTCCATAAGCAATGCATTTCACAGGGTGACTCAGAGCATACAGCATGAAGTGACTGAGACAACCGTTTCTCAACACGACCTCACATTCAGTGCAATACACTCTGTGTTCTCTATTCTTTCAGTTTTTAAATGTTGGTCATGAACTACTAAGGTGATTTTATAATCCACTACACAGGTCATTCCCCACAGTTAGAGAACTGGATGACCTCTTGGAGAAATATTTCAACATTAAAACTATTGACCTGTGGTTCTGGGTCTTCCATATCCTCAATTTCCATGATTTATTCTCAGGAATGAGGAGAGTCTGGGGATGGGCACAACCAAAAAGAGTATAAGTTAAGTTCTAGATAAGCCATAAGGATGTTCCCAGAATAATGGAGACCACATGACCTCATGGACACTAAAAAAAATCAGTAGATGAGGCTTATAAGAGTTTGACTACCTAAGTTAAGTTGTGCCAATTATAGCCTGAGTTACTTGGAACTTATTACTTAATCTACGAACAACTCCATAATTATCTCTTCTGATATTTAGGTCTAATATTAATATCTACCCTGCCAGATTATTAATAGCATCAAATAGGATAGTATATAATAGGCTTAGCATAGCCAGGAACACAGTGTCAGGGTTCTCTAAAAATAATAAGGAAGTAGATAGATTTTTCTCCCCAAAGTAGTGGGCTCAATAATAAGATAAGAGAAATATTGCTGTCTCTGGCCCCTGCCCCTACTACTCAGAGGGATCTGAGTTCAAATTCTTGTTCTGTCATTTAAGAATTGTGGTCTTAACTCAGATGACTCAGATTTTCAGAGCCTCAAGATTCTCAACTGAGTAATGGAAATAACAAAACCTACCTATGAGGTTAGCTGAAATAATAAAGGTAAAATAGCTGGCACAGAGTCTGCTGCATAGCAAATGCTCAATAAAAAGGAAAGACCCAGAGAGAGAAAGAGATCCTGATAACATCCAGCCAAAAATAAATCAAAGTGCTTTGAAAGCAACTGCCCATATTTTGAAAATAACTGAAAAACATTCAAGTTATATAACAAACAGCCAGCCATAGTCAAATCACATTGGTTATCTCAGCTCTGATTTAGTCATCTGAAATGTAGAGCCCTACCAAGAAGTTCCAATAACATGAAGTCACAAAATTCATCATTATTCTGGTGTGTGTGGGAGTGTGTGTGTGTTGCATCTGCTTGGCTGAGCAAACACAACTTCTTCTTGGTGCCACAAAATTGGTTGGGATTTCATAATAAGTAAGGCAATTCTCTACCATCAAGAAATCTATATAATCAGCCCTAACCGGTTTGGCTCAGTGGATAGAGCATCAGCCTGCAGACTCAGGGGTCCCAGGTTTGATTCTGGTCAAGGGCATGTACCTTGGTTGTGGGCACATCCCCAGTGGGGAGTGTGCAGGAGGCAGCTGATCGATATTTCTCTCTCATTGATGTTTCTAACTCTATGTCCCTCTCCCTTCTTTTCTGTAAAAAATCAATAAAATATTTTTAAAAAGAAATCTATATAATCAATCAATATCTCAACTTTACTCCCCTTTTTACTGAGCACTTACTATGTGCCAGGTATTTTTACAGACATTGCTTCACCTAATCCTCCAAGCAACCTGAGCACATAGGGTTTACTTTTGTTTGTTTGTTTTTGTAATAATTTTTATTGATTTTATAGAGAGGAAGGGAGAGGGAGAGAGAGACAGAAATATCAATGTTGAGAGAGAATCATTGATAGGCTGCCTCCTGCCAGCCCCACAATGGGGATCAAGCCTGCAACCCAGGTATATGCCTGACCGGGAATTAAACCATGACCTCCCGGTTCATAGGTCAATGCTCATCCACTGAGCAATGCTGGCTGGGCCACACAAGGTTTTTTATTTCCATTTTACAGTTGAGAATCCTGAGGCCATGTTAACTGTTAAGAGGCAGAGCAAGAATGTGAATCCCGACCTCTCTCTCAAAGCCCAAGTCCTCTGCCACTTCCCAATCCTCCCACAGATTAGTAATAGATGTAGATAAAGATCAACAGACAGAACCTGACATATCAACTGCCTAGCCCCTCTATGTGTATATCTTAGTGGGGTGGGGTGGGGTGGGGTGGGGTAGGGGTTAAGAACAGGACTTCAGAATGGGCCAGATCTCGCCTCTGATTCTTGCTCTACCACGATCAGATGGATATGTGATAGAAAGTCTTGTAAATGCATGCGCACACACACACCACCACCATCCCACCATCGACTCCAGCACTGAGAGGCACCTCAGAGAACATCCGATCCAACCTCCTTACTTTGCTGTGGAGAGAGCCAGCACGGGTGACAAGGAGAGAATCAGGGTGCTCCTGTCTGAGGTCCCACAGGCAAAAAGAATAGTCACCATTCAAACAAGGGCCATCAGAACCCCACCCCTGCCCAGTGCACTATCTAGAGCCCCACCCCAGCCCAGTTTTCTGTACAAATGTGCACAGCTTTTCCAGCGGTTACTCCCCAAATCAGAGGAAGCGCCTGGCCCTGATAAGGCAGATTCCGCAGAAGAAAGCCCATCTCCTTCGGAGATTTTTGTCTGTATGCTCATTCGCAGAGGTCACAAGAAGGGCAGGGGAATTCTCTCATGACATGACTCCTGGCCTCCACACCCAAGAATGAAGGAAGGTTTAAACAAATCAGACCTCCGGCAAGAATTCAGACAGGCTCCCCCATACATTCTGAGCTTCGGCCCCCCTCGCCCCCCGCCAGGATGCCATCAGCTGTTCTGTTGCTAAGAGACTGGAGTGGGTGGGAAAGGCCAATAGCCATATTTTTCCAAGTTATCTGGAAAAACAGTTATGCCTTTGCCCCACCCCCCATCCCCTCACCCCCACCCCCGGCTCCACGCCCCCCAGGGGTTAGGCTTTCCTAAGAACAGGATATGACAAGAAGGCCCATGGAGAGAGTGAGAGTACATTTTTTCAAGAAATGAACCGAGTTTTTCCTGGACATGAGTGTCATCCAGCAGAGAGCTGGCTGCTGCTGATTTCGGATCTGATGCAATGTTGGGGAAAGAGCTGCTGAGTACACATGACTCAACAAAATATTCGGACTGGCATCCCTATCTCTTGGGGAGATGCACTTATCAGCACCAACAAGTGCCATGGTGTTGGTAAAAGTGTCGGCTGCGTTGGTCATCGGAGAACTTAAAAGGAATTTTAAAACCCGGCAGGGGTTGTGGGGAGGTGAGCATTTGAGTCACTCTGGGACTTTCCTTTTCGGTTGCATTCCAATCGGACAGACCTAAGCCTGGCAGCGCCCTGCCATTGCTCAATGTCAAAAACATTCGCCTGGAATGTGAGACATGTGAACTTGGACACCCCCTGCAGCTTCCCTGTGTGGCCCCGCTTGCTGCATCACTATAAACACAACCCTCTGCCCGCAGGTCCTGAGTGCAGAGGCAGAGCCGGCTGGGGCCTGGGAGAGCCAGGAGGTGGCACATTGGACAGGAAAGAAGGCAGGGACACAGAAGTGAGCATTCCTCCCTCAAGGTCTTTGTAGAGATTCGCAATCCACTCTGATGAGCAGAGCAGAGATGGAAAATGAGCCCTTGGGAACAGACTGGTGGATTTTTTTTTATTATTTATTTTTTGCCTTTAGAAGAAAGCAAGAATGTGAATTAACTTCCTCCTTCTCTGGGTTTGTACCTGGCAGTCTGAGGCAGAAACACACACACACTCACACACACAAACAACTGCTACAATCGCTTATTTCCATATCAACTCGAAGAGTTGATATCTAATTGCCTGTTCTGTGTCCTCTGCCAGACACTCTTCCCACTTTGACTTAAATAGTTCAGGTAGCAGTCCTTCCCACATTAGTATAAATGAGAACATAACTCAGCATACCCCAAAAGCCCACTTAGAACTTGCAGCATGTCCCATAGCTCAGTGCCCCAGACAGCAAAGACATTAACGGTTGGCAGACCTTTGGGGGGGGAGGGGGTAACCATATACAAATCACATCACCCCCTTTCCCACCTCCAAAGCTGGCACAGAAGAAAGGCAGGCATCACAGGCAATGTGCCATCCACCACAGAGAATGGTGGAGTTGAGTGCAGGGTATCATGCACAAGGGCTAGGATACACAGGTCCGAGAGAATAAAACACTTATCCTAAGTCAAACAGGCGGATGTCAGGAACTTGATGGCTTTGTCCGATTGAAATTCCACAACAGCCAATGAGGTACCTACAACACCTTTTCAGATGTACCAGTCCGTAGGACACAGGAGTCGAACAGCCTCGGAAGGCCCTACTCCAAGGAAGGTGACACTTGCTGCTAAAAGAGTAATGATCCGTCAGGCCAGCTGTCACACATGGTGCAATCCTTCACACAGGACAGCAATTAGCTGAAATCACGCCAAACCCTTGTCACCCTTCATTCCTAATTGCCCATCTGGGCTGGCAGATTTGTTTACCAAAAAGGCACTTGGAGTAGCAAGTCAAAGAGCTGTCCAAAGAAGACTCTAGAATGCAATTGAGTGTGTCTTTCTGGAAAACGGGAAGGTGGGCAAGAGATCCTAGGCAGGCTGAGTTCAGAATTGAGCTTATTGCCCTTTTAACCCCTGGAGCTGAGGGGGAGGAGGCGGAAGAAGGAGGGGTTAAGAGAGAGGATTGCAATGCACCCACTTCAGGGCAGAGCTCATTGTTGTGATGATAAACTGACTGCGTGACACGGCCATTTTATTTATTAGTATCCTGGACATCAGCCTCCTTGTTCCTCCTTCACAGGCTGATAAAACTTGTGCAACCCCCTGCGAATCATTCCTCCCTCATGCGACAAAGGGCTGAACCAAGGGCTGGCATTCCAGGCCATGGCTGTGATTTCTATAACGGCATTCATAAGTTATCTGTCACAAGACAGGCTTTGGTCATATTGACATATCATCAATAGCTAAAGCAAAGTCACATAATATCTAGATTTGCCCTTTGAGCAAATAGTACGAGTCTGTGTTAAGTTCTTCCTTGCATTTTTGAGAACATGAATAATGCCATCTACTGTGAGTAGCTGCCCCTTAAATAGAAAGATGCTTTGTCATCGGTTGAAGATCAAGGTGATCACTGCCAAGTTAAACTTTAACACTGTTTGCTGGGCCTTTAGGAAAATCACCAAAAGAAAATTGTCAGCATTATGCTCCCAACGCCTAGCACAGTGCAAAGCACATAGGGGTGGAATAAATCTGTGCTGGGTAAATCAGTGGCTCAGTGGAACTCAACTTTGATAGACTGAAAGGAGATCTTTCTCTCATGACTGTTGGAGATTTTGTCCAATAGGACCACCTGAGCCTGTCAATCACCAAGGGCCGTGACCTCTTGGCCCCTCCTCCTGTATTTCCTGTGTGGATCAATGCTGCTTCCCTTCTGTGAAATGCCTTTCCCCCACACTGGCCTGGAAAACTCCTATTCCTAGGGTGAAACCCTTTTCAAATATCTACTCTAAAAGCCTGTCCCTGCTGCCGCTCTAAGGACAACTGGTCACTTCCTCTTTTGCGTCCACCCTGATACATGGCACATAGCACAGTGCCTGGCAAATAGTATCATTCTGATTGATGAGCAAATGAATGAATCAATGGTCGCTAAGCACACTATTGGAGTCAATGAATCTATAGCAATGAGGTGCCTACTAAGTACAAAGCACTGTCCTCTGCCTTTAGTTAGAATCACATTCACATAAATGTCTTAGGGGGGTGGAGTGGCTGGGGAAGAATCTATAAAATGAAAATCCGTGTAGCTTTTGTGGTACCAATCCCAAAGTGTTTGAATTGACCCCAAATAACGTCCTAGAAAACTAAGGAGCCAGCCCTGGCCCGTTGGTGCATGGTACCCTCACTCAACTCCACCATTCTCTGTGGATAGAGAATCAGCCTGCAGACTTAAGGGTCCCGGATTTGATTCTGGTCAACGTACTTCAGTTGCAGGCCTGATCCCTGGCTCTAGTCAGGGCCCGTGTGGGAAGCAACCAATCGATGTGTCTCTATCACATTGATGTTTCTGTTGCTCTTCCTCTCTTCAACCTTTCAAAGATCAATAGAAAAAAATAGCCTCGGGTGAGGATTAACAAAAATAAATAAATAAAACTAAGCAGCCAAAAGGAGCAGGAATGCCAATATCACCCCTTAAATATTAGCCGTCCATCTCTGAAGGACTTCCACCCACTCTCTAAAAACTAAAGCAGAAGCAGCCACCTTCCTCCTTTGGGGACAGCCTATGTTTTAAAATAAGGTTGGTCATTTGCACAAGTACCTTTGACTCATACAATCTGTCACCCAGACACATGTTTCCGCCTGGGTTTGTCCCTTTTCCCCTTGGAAGAGGAAGAATCATTCTAACCCATGGGACCACGACTTCAGGAGAAAGATCTGGTCTAGAGTGACATCCTCCAAGACAGAAGCTCAGGGACTTGAGTTGGAAGCTTTAGGCGTGTGGAAAAGCTAGAATGTCAAGAGGTTTCTCAACGACTTCCAAACTCAGTGGCATCTAGAGTCCTAACGCCCACCCTGGGCAGAAACCACAAAGATGGCGGAGCCCATTCTTCTCCTGTGGACCCAGCATTTTATTTTCCTCATGAAAGTCATGCGAACATTGAAGTCACAGCACATCCATGGCCTTGGCGAGGAAGGCTCTATGCCTGACCATGTAGGTTTCAGATCCCTAATGAAATGTCTGGGAAGGGATACAGAGGACATTTCCCTGTGGTCATCTCTGGAGATGTGAATGGGATTGGAGGGTAATGAAAAGGAATTTTTGCTATTTTTTCTATAAGCTCCTGGATAGTTTGATTTTTTTTTTCCCCATCACAAACACATTAATTATAAAATTTTAAGCCTGGCCAGTGTGGCTCAGTGGTTGAATGTCAACCTATAAACAAACTAGGCGGTCACAGTTCGATTCCCAGTCTGGGCACATGTCCAGGTTGTGGGCTCGATCCCCAGTGTGAAGAAGGCAGCTGATCAATGATTCTCTTTCATCATTGATGTTTCTGTGTCTCTCTATCTCTCCTTTCCTCTCTGAAATCAATAAAAATATATTTTTTAAATTTTTAAATAATAAATTTGTTAAAAATGAAGATACCAAATGGTGTTGGGCCACTTGGACTTCCAAAGCTCCCTTTGTCCCTGACAGCACTAACAAGCTGGGCTGTGTGATTTTCTCACTGCAGCCACGGAACCTCTGGGTCCAGAGTCTCTGTCCATCAACATTTACCCGTCACTCCAGAGGGAAGGGGGTGCTCCCAGGGGAGAGAGGACGCAACTAAGACTGACCCCAGTGCTGGGTTGAGCCTTTCGGCTGCATGATCTCATTCTGACCTTCCTAAAGCCTCCAACTAATAAATACTACTAGCTGCATGCTGAGGATGAGAAAATGAAGTTCAGAGAATTTAGTCAGGTTCACACAGCTGGTGAGACAAAGCGCGGATTTGAACTCAAATCTGCCCGACATCCCAGCGCCTGCTCTGAAGCTGTGCTGCACACTCCATTCCAGTGACGGGCTGTCCTCCAGTTTCTACCAGGAGTCCTGGACGTCCTCACCAGAACCGTCCTGGCCGCTCCACTTCCCCACTCTCACATCAGCGAAGTCACTATTTGAGTGAGGGAAATGCAAAACTCATGCATTTTACTACCCCTGGGGCTCATGAGGTGAAATGTGTGTGATTGACAACTTCTCACTGGCAAATTACCAGGCATATTCTTGGACTTCCTCAACTCAATGGTATGATTTGAATGCTCAGGTTTCTCCTCCACCTGTCTGCTCCATAATAAGTTCCTTCAAGTCAAAAAAAAAAAAAAAGCACAACTAGGCCATTGAGAAGACATGACCAGTATGAAAATGTCGGGGGTTTTAGTCAAAGTGGGTCCAGAATGAGTCAGCAGGGAGATGTGGATGACAGGAGAACAGATTGTGACTTACAAACTTTGAAAGAATTCAAGTGACAAGAATGGGAAAAGCAGCCTCCTACCCTTTAGGTAGGATAGGACCAGCGCCCTTGTCTCTCGGAATCTCAGTTTCCTTTGTAGAATGGAGACTGAGGAAGAACATGAAAGTCAACTGCTTAGCAGAGAACCTGACATATAGTGAGCTCTCCATCATTTTCTCAACAATACTCAGAAAAGGTACTATTAGTCCACCTATTTTACAAATTATGAAACTGAGGTGACAAAGCTCTCAAGTGACAGAAAATAGAATAACACCAGATCTGGCTGATTCTGAAGTCCATTTTCATAACCACTAAACTATTACTTCCTCCATCAATAGAAAATTTAGAACAAGAAGAAAATCCCCCATCATCTCCTGTCCCAGAGATAAATACTTTTAAATACTTTAAAAACACTTTTAAATACTTTCAGTTTTTCTTTCCTGAAATTGAGGGTCATACATTACCATCTATCTTACAACCTGCTTTTGTATTTGCCAATACACCCTAACCATCTTTCCAGGTCAATAAACCCTTATTCCTCTAGACATTCTCTTTTTTTAATATATTTTTATTGATTTCAGAGAGGAAGGAAGAGGGAGAGAGAGATAGAAACATCAATGATGAGAGAGAATCATTGATCAGCAGCCTGCACAAAGCACACTGGGCACTGAGCCTGCAACCAGGGCATGTGCTCTGACTAGGAATCGAGCCATGACCTCCTGGTTCATAAGTTGATGCTCAATCACTGAGCTACACTGGCCGGCCTAGACATTTCTTGATAGCAATTTAGTATTTGTTCATATGGATTATGGCTTTGCTTAATCTATCAACCAATCCCATATCATTGAATATTTAAGTGGTTACCTTAAATTTTGTCACAAGTGTAATCAATGCCACTACCACAAGCATCCTTGTTGCTAAGTCTTTGTCTTAGTTCTTACCTGGTAGGAGGTACAGAAGCACTTGGGGCTGGTTCTAGGATAGCAGTTGAGTGGCTAATGAGACTTTAAGCCTCATTCCCTGAGAAAAGTATGGAGGGATGGACGGGGACCATCCTATCTAGAGAAGTGAGACTCCAGAGAGAGAGCAGTGGGGAGAGGACAGCTGCCTTCGGCAGCTGCGGAGGTACCTGTGGCGAAATGACTGGACTCTCTCACAGACTCAGCTGTCCACGGACATATTAATTAACCTGCCTCAGGAAAGGCAAGTCCCCTGCCATGTACAAAGCTCTGTTATATAACGACCTCCCCATTCCTCAGGGAGATTATAGAAGAATGCAGTCAGTCCTAATATTAGGATTGCCTAGATTTTAAAAATCTAAACCCTCATCTCTGACGCAGTGACTTGGAATTAAAGTAGAGCACCTTCCAAACGATACGCACATGACAAGGACCATCTTGCTTGATTCACAAAACAATACCTTAGGGGTGGGTTGCATGGAGGTGAAAACTAACTTCTCTCAATTATCATAGCTGGTAAGTCCTGAGAATTCCAACTTGGATTTTCTTGATACCAAAATCCCTGCAGTCAGATACAGTGATTGCGAGCCTGGAGTTTAGAGGAAAACAGACTTGGGCTTAAGAAAATTCCTTCACTTGCTGGCTGAGTAACCATGGACAAATGATTCAACCTCTCTGAGCCATGGGCTTCTCGGCCTTGGCAGCAGGATAATAACAGCACCCACTTCGGAGCATGACTGGGCAGACGGAAGGAGCTGACTCATGTGAAATGCTCAGCACAGAGCCCAGCACAGATTAAACTCGATAAATGCTGGGCAGCATTAGCTAGCTGGCATCTGCTGAAAGAAAGGTCTAGAAGGAAAGTATTAAGGTTTGCAGACTTTGTTTGGTAACGTATGACTTCTTCTCCCCAAAAGAGCCCTTCTGTGTTTATCCATGAAGACCTATGTGCAGCCCAGCTCCCAGAGCTGAAGTCTAGAACACTGACTCACACACTCCACTTATTCATCTATTGCTGGGCCCTGGATTAGTTGCCATGGCTAGAATGAAGGGGCAAGATAGTGGGGATACCTGGCCTAATGGAGCTCCCAACTTCCTGGAGGAGAGAGATCCTAACCCGTGACAATAACTAGTGGCAGATTCCCCCACTACAGGGGAAAAGCAAGACGTTATTATAGAAGCACACTGCAGGGCACCCCACTTTGTCAAGGGGAGTGAGGGTACGCTTCACAAGTGGGTGCTATCTAAGCTGAACTCTCAGGAAGAGAAGGTAGTGTCCAAAAGTAAGGTCCTGGGTGAGAGGGTGAGAGGTAAGTACAATTAGACTTTACCTGGAGCGTGATAAGGACCTGTACTTCAGGGTTTAAGCCAAGAAGTCATAGGAAGAGACTGGCATTCAGAGAGCTCATCTGGGTACATGAATGGATCAAGAGGAGCCAGCCTGGGGGCAGAAGCTTCTGGAAGATGAGGGAAGTCCCAACAAGAGTGACAATGGGACACAGAAAGGGACGGGGTTGGAAAGACTTTGAGGAGCTAAATCTCCCCGCGTATCCATATTGAAAGCGACCCCTGGCCCATGGATTCTGTGTGGAGCCTCCCACTGGGATATGAAGAAGCCGAAGCAAAAAAGATTTGGTGTCAGACTCCCTTTTCCTTCCTCTTTGGTGCCACCTGCTTAAATCACAGTAACTCAGAGGACGCCCCTGGTGAGCAGAGCGCATCTTTCTAATCTCTGGTCCCAGAAGGTACAGCTGGGCACAGCCTGGGCCTGCAGTGGGCAGAGGGGAAGGAGAGAGAAGAGCTGGGAGGATTGGGAAAACCAGTTCTGAATAATAACAGGTCGCCTCTGCATAATAACAGCTTCTGGTTTACTGGGCACTTTCATAGACATTATCTCACTTGATTCTCACAGGAAACGGGGAGATGGGGGGAGGCGGGAAACAGGGCAATTAGCCTTGGCCCCACCCTTTCAAATTCGAAGGCTTGTGGCCAAGGAGGTTAAGTGATCTGCCCAAGATTGCAAACCCGGTGAGCCTCAGAGCTGGGAAGGCCCACTTTATGACTCTCACTTCAGTGACTCGGCTCCCTCCCTGGGAGTTATTTTTGGGGGAGTGAGAAGGATAACTAATGAACGTGTGCCCAGGAACTCCAAACAACAGGGGAGCCAAGGACAGAAGTTCCCTGAGTAGAGAGGGCACCAAACAGAGCAGTTCTGAATGCTGTGGGCAGGGGACATTGATGAGAAGAGAACATAATCTCAGCACATCCCAGGCTGGGTGTGGGCTAGATGTACCCGAGGCGGGAAAATACGAGGCCCAAGGGCACTGCGTTAGGGGAGGAAGGAAGAGAGGACCCCACACAAGAATTGGGGGCTTCTGGGTGGGTGCATCCCTCGGCAGTCTGAAAGCCCAGCTAGATGTCAGGAAACAAAAGCCAGGTCCACGAACAGCACCCCCAACCCTGAGGGGGGCACTGAGGAGAAGCGTTCTTGTCATGTCACTAAAGAGTTGACATGAGGATTTGTGTTGGGACAACTCGGTGAAATCCACTGAGCAGAAACCGGCTCACGAGGCCCTGCCAGCCCTGGGAGCTGGCAGCTGACCATGAAGCTGTGAAAAGTTCCTGTTTCAGGAGCCGTGGAGCCATGTCCCTCCCACCCAAGGGAACCGCAGAAAGGAATTTTTCAAGGATGATCCTCATCAGCCAGCCAGGAGGGAAGGGCTCCCCAGGATTCTGCTGGAGACCCACATGAAGATGGCCCTGTCATCTCCGACCCAAAGTGGGGAGAACCAGGGCGCAGGAACCTCAAACCACAGGCATCCTTGGCACTTCCTGCACGCCCACTGGACCCCCCCCCCAAGTCCTTGCAAAGCCCACACGCTTCCCCCCATTCTGTCCTCACTGCAACTCTGCATTGTGTGGAGGAAACTGAGGCTCAGAGTGGAGAAGCAATCTGCTCAAGGGCACATCTCAAGTGAACTGCAGCACTGAGATTCACTGGGGTGGGGGTGGGGGTGCTGGGAGGCCAGACCCATGCTCTTCCCACTCCCCACAAAGCCTGGGAGTTGGTGCTTGAAATAGCATGGCAGGGTGAGGAGAGGAAGGGGGCATGGAGCTGGTTGGAAATTGTGTCTTAAGCCACCAACTGACTCACTCCCCTTAATAAGCATCTAGTGACAGCTGAAGTGTCTATCTGGGGGGAGTGCGGGTTTATAAAATAGAACTGGGAAGGGAAATCCAGAGCGGCAGTGACTGAGGCGTGAATCAACATGGTGACTTCCAGGTCAAAGCAGCCCGGATGCAAGAGGAACATCCAGTGCCGCCTGACAAGTCGGGGAGCATGTGTCAGTGCCTGGCTTCCATCGTCAGCCTCATTTCAAAGTGCTCCCCAAGATGCAAACTCCTAGAAGCAAGCCTCCCTCCAGGTCACGGGGACATGCACCTCCATCTGCCGTGGCCTCTGCTACTGAAGTGGCCTCCACTACGAAGGCTGTTTCTGTCTTCTCTGCCTTTCTCACTCTCTGACTTGTCATTCAAAGCCAAATCCAAGTCCCTCTCCTGGCACTAGATCTATTTGACGACTAACCTGTTCACTTGTGGATTCATTGAACCTATTCCCTTAGGTGACATCTGTTTAGCGTCTGTAGTTCCTGGGCACTGGAAGACATAGGAATGCAATGATGGAAGACTGTCCCTGCCCCACTGCCTCGCAGGAAAGGGGAATCCACGGCACTAGAGTGCAATAACAGTAAGAGCTTGGAGGATGATTTCGTGTTACAGAAGTGCTCAACTTTTCTGGGTCATGGAGGGGTGAGGAAGGCTTCCAGAAGGAGGTAGCATCTTAGTATGGTTTCAGTCCACACTCTGCTTCTGTCTGTTCTGACTCTGAGCAAGTCATCTCACCTATTTAGATCTCAGGATGAGGTCGGACTGACACAGAAGCCAGTATCTCCCTTGCCTGAGCTCTTATTTCTATACTGAATGACCATATAATTATTGCTCATCTTGCATCTTGTAGCCCCAACCCTTCTGTGCACACACCACCACCTAATGTGGTATCCTTGACTGAAAATTGTATCAAGTGCCCAAGTAACAATTATAGGAAATACAGTAAACCACAGGGATACAACCTGAAAAGCCCAGAAAGAACAAACAACTCAGTTTCTTCAATAAATATACTGTGAAGAAGTGCGAGTTTTGTGAACCAAATTGTGCCCCTCTCCTTATGCGCACGCACACATGCGCGCGCGCACACACACACACACACACACACACACACCAAATTCTTACATTAAAGTCTTAACCCCCAGGACTTCAGAATATGACTAAATTTGGAGATAACATCTTGTAAAAAAATAAGGCCAGTAGGATAGCCCCTGATCCAATATGAACCGGGTCCTTATAAGAAGAGGAGCTTAGGACACAGACGTGCAGGAGGCTCATGTGGAGAAGATGGCCACCTGACAAGCCAAAAAGGATCTTGGACTTCCCGCCCCCACAAACCTGAGAAAATAAATGTCTGTTGTTGGATCATCTAGCCTGTGGTACTCTGTTACTGCAGCTCTGACAAACTAATATGATGAAAGGAAACCTAGGAGACATAACAACCAATTGCAATGGATGGATTGCATTTAAATAATGATTTAAATAAACAAAAAAACTGAATCCCACACACACATTTGTTGAGCACAGAGTAGATTCCAAATTAATATCTAAATGAATTCATTCACATTTGTCCCTTACCTCCAAAACGTGTGCTATGAGCATTTTTCAATGCACCCTTTATGAAACTGAAATCAGCCTCCAGTGATTCCCGCCAACTGGTCTTTTGTCCCAATGTCTGGCATCAACTAGAAAAATAATCTTTACCTTTCTCTTATATTTGAACACTTTATGTGAGGGAAGCTATAATGTCCTGGGTACGTCTTCTCTTTTCTGCCCTAAATTACTTGCTCCTTCACCTGTTCGCACATCACAGCCTCCAGACCCACTCCAGTCTTCATGTTAAAAATGACGTCTTCCCTGACCATCCAGGACATCTTCCTTGCCCAGCCAGGAAGTCCTCTTTGCCCATCCAGGAAGTCCTCCCTGCCCATCCACAAAGTCCTCCCTGCCCATCCAGGAAGTCCTCCCTGCCTATCTACAAAGTCCTCCCTGCCCATCCAAAAAAGTCCTGCCTGCCTATCCACAAAGTCCTCCTTGCCCATCCAGGAAGTCCTCTTTGCCCATCCAGCAAGTCCTCCCTGTCCATCCAGGAAGTCCTCCCTGCCCATCTACAAAGTCCTCCCTGCCCATCCAAAAAAGTCCTGCCTGCCTATCCACAAAGTCCTCCTTGCCCATCCAGGAAGTCCTCTTTGCCCATCCACCAAGTCCTCCCTGCCCATCCAGGAAGTCCTCCCTGCCCATCCAGGAAGTCCTCCCTGACTACTCTTGTTAAAAACAGCACTCCCCAGGCTCTGCATTCTTCCTCCCTTTGCCTGGCATCGGTTCTTTTTTTAAATAACACATATGATACCTTTATATGCATCTTCCCCAGCTGCCTGTCTGCACCCACCACACTGTAGGCTCCGTTCTATTATTCAAGCAGGATGCTCTGGTTCCTGTAACACATACCTTTTTTATTTCACCCATTCTCTGTAAAAGGACTTAGCATGGAGCCTAGAAAAAGGCAAAGGAAGTGCTGTCCGCTGGTTGTCCTGCCCCTGCAGCACCCCTCACCCCTGCTCCCCCCACACCAGGTTGCCCAGGATGCAGCTGGTCAGCCTGCAGCTCCTTGCGGCATCTGCAGACCGCCAGGCCCACGGCAGCTGGGCCAGGAGACAGCAGGAGTCCATGGGGACACATGCTTCAGGCAGACTCACACCACTAGGACGCAGCGACTTTCTCCAGGCTGATTGCTACTTTGCATCTGCCCGTGTGTGTTTTGGCTTGAAAGCCTCTGTTTACAATCTGAGTCCAGAAGGACAGGAATTCCACAAAAGGGCTTCACAGTGCCTCCTCTTCTCATTTTTCCCTTGTGCAGTGGCAGTGTTAAGACACGAGAAGTCATCGGTTGGACTTCAAAGGCACGCAGACCCAACCCCTGTCCAGCTATCATCTTTGCTTCCAATCCTTGCGACTTTGGGCAAATGACATAACCCCAGTAAGCCTCATATTTTTTCATTTTGTTAAGTAAGATAAAGATACAAACTTATCAGAGTCAGAACCACTATATAAGGAGAGTTATGTGGAAGCCCATTGAAAATTGGATATTATTAATTACATTTGCAAGTGATGCTCCAGTATATCCCGGTTCAGGCAGAGTCAGAGACTTCTCCTTGATGTCACTCTCTCTAAGACAACTGACCACTATTTTAACCATTCTAACTCTTAATATAGCATGAACCCACCATTCTTCCCTCTCCCTTTGAGGGTCTCCGAAGCAGGACTGGTCATTATGAGCACAGACCCAGGAGTTGTCAGCCTGGGATGTTAGCCACGTCTCTATCACTATCAAGCTGAGTGACCTCGAGCAAGCTACCTCTCTTCTGTGTGCCTCAGTTTCCTAGTCTGCCAAAGGAGACGACAGTGGTAGCTGTGACATAAACAGCTCCCAATCATCTCTCAGAGAAAAGCTGGTAAGCCACGTCTCAGAGTTCCCAGCCCGCCTTGCAAATGGGGGTTGGGGGAGGTGACTCATTCTGGCCCAAGAGATACAAGTGGAAGACTGCCGGGAAGTGCTGACAAAGCTTGAGGATTACATTGCAATGTCCTTGGGAAATGCTTAGGGAAAGGCCTGGCAACTGGTGCAGAAATGTGTGTGGAATGACTGTGGGACGGTAGAGACTGTATGCGAGTCAGAATTCAGGAACGAGGGAGATGAGCACTGGGTGGTAGGAGAAGGCTTCAGGGTGGTGGATGGTGCCGGAGGAGAAATGGGGATTGCAGGCTTTGGCCAGACAGGGGAGCGCACATACCCAGGCACCCTTGAGCGCTGAGCCTGGACGCCCCCACCCCAGGCTGCTTCATGACCCTCTCAGAAGAGACCTGTCCCTGGAGGGAGGCCAATTAAAGGGTCAGTGCCAGGGACCCACCATTCATCCTCAGACTCATGAATTGGCCTCCACATTCCCAGGTTTATAGAGAGCCTTCCAGTCGCCATGGTGTGAACAGGGCCATTCATCTCACACTGCCTTGCGGCCTGCAGGCCAGACAGGGCAAAGCTTTGCGGGAAGCCCCAGGACACAGGGCTGCAGAGAGCAAGGTCCCCTGGGGTGCCCTGGTGGAGCAAGAGTAACCACAACCCAGCTCGGGAGAACGCGAATAACCATGTCTGAAACCCCCTCGTGCACCCTGGCCCCATCTGGCGAGCTGCAATGTCGTGTCTGGGACCTGCGCTGGTGTGGAGGCCATGGAGACAAATGGTAAGAGGAAAACTGCCTCTGAAGAGACCTGCTCTGGCTAAAGAAACTGAGTCTGGGTGGCTGTCCCCCACCATGAGGTAGAAATATTGAGTGGCTCTTAGGTGCCCCACTGAGGCGACCAGTCACTGTGCAGAAGGCGTGTCCAGAGGCTGACGCTGAGCAAGGGCTGCTAACCCCAGCTTGGAGATGTCTCAAATATGTAAAAGGTTATATTATGCCGGCCACTCAGTAGTCCTTTGAAAACATGTTTGCAATACTTTCAGTGTCCAGTTTCTTGTGGGCTTAACTTGGAACGCAAGGGCAGGAGTCTTCTCTCCACAGTGCAAGTCGGACTGGGTCACCTTCTTGCTCTGAACCACGGGGGGGGCAGGGGGGCAGAGGGGAGCTCTGCTTTAAGGAGGAAGTCGAAGCTCAGCCTGGCCCGTGTGCCCACTGCTTCCCACTTTTCCATTTCTCTTTGTAGGCTAGATGACCCAAAACTAATTTATATTCCCCAGACACACAGTGGTGCTCATCCTTGCTTGTCTTACACACAATTTCATTCATTTGACGACTCATGGATTCACTGGACAGTTATTAAGCACCTACTGCATGCCTCTGTGACAGCTACGAAGATATAAGGGTGATTGAGAGTGACTGCGTGTTCCCAAGGACCACTGCGACAAGTGCAGCAGTTCCCACACCTGACAGCACATTAGAAGACCCATGGGACTTCTTAAAGGCACCGAGCTCGGACTTCACACCGATATTCCCGAATGGGAAGAAAGGAGGAAAGAATCAGCCAGCAAAACCTTTACTAACAGCCCAGCCAGCCTGACTCAGTGGTTGAGCATAGACCTATGAACCAGGAGGTCATGGTTCAATTCCCAGTCGGGGCACATGCCTGCGTTGTGGGCTCAATCTCCAATGTGGGGCATGTAGGAGGCAGCTGATCAATGATTCTCTCTCATCACTGACGATTCTATCTCTCTCGCCCACTCCTTTCCTCTCTGAAATCAATAAGATATATTTAAAAATATATATTTTACCAAAGGAAGGGGAGCGGAATTCAAATTTCTCATGTTACCTTCCTGAGAATCAACAGGGTAAGTTGATTCCCAGGAAGGTAATAGAAAAGCTGGGCTTTGAAGCCAAAAAAAAAAAAAAACTAGTTACAACCTCAGGCATCTGTGCACTCTGGCTTGTTGGGACATTCTGACCTCTGCATGTGTTGATGGGTAAAATTCCCAGTGGCCCCCCCTTTTCTCTTTCAAATGTGCCCACGTTGGCTGATAAACTACATGGCCACCTTATTCTAAACTCAACTCTCTACCCTTTCCTACCCGTGAGCACCTGGGGAGTGGGCTGAAACTCCTGGAGCCTCAGTCCCAGCGTCTGCCTCCCAGGGGGAGCAATACCAGTATTTGGAGGAGGAAGGGGGAATGAGCTCACTCCGCCAGGTGCCTCGGAAGGTCAGCTCCTGATTGACAGATGCTGTTCCTTGTGGGAAGTGCCCTCATTCGCTCTGCATTGTTCCCAGACAAACAAGACAGGCCTGAAGGAGGAGAATACATCTGGATGAAAACAGAGCACGACCCTTTGCAGTGAGGACGCACCTGAGGCAGCAAGACGTGGCTCAGGCGGCTGCTGACCAGGATGGCAAACATATAGTGAGGAGCTCAGTTACATATTTAAACTTGAGCTCAAGCTTCTAGAAAGCGGGCTTTGGCTACCCACCTGGTTGGCTGAAGGTTTTCATAGAGTTGGGTCCGATGCCGCCAGTGGACCCCGATGGATGAGGTGTAGGCTGTCTGGATGTCTAGGGCCAGGCAGAGGACCATCTGCCGGGATGACCAGTCGTGACACATACGATGGCGAGAAGGATGGGTCTGGGCCTGTCTGGACAGTGATTCTGCCAGTGAGTCACCGCTATCCCCCGGAAAGCCCCCGTGCTACCAGTAGGTCCTCTTTCTGGGCTCTGCCATTAGCAACTGGGGCTCAAGAGTGCCTGGAGGAGAGGGAGGGAGGCAGGCAGGTCTGCCAGCTGGACAGAGTGCAGCTTGACTAAGCAGCGAGGAGAGGGAAGGGAATGCTGGCTTGGCCGGCTAGCTGGGCAGAAACTTACAAGCGGCCAGATAAAGAACTTCAATAAAAGCCCCAAATAAACGGTGAAAATTCCTAAAATTTCAAAGATCCTGAAGGGTTAAGGACCGCACCAAGGACAAAAGGAAATGCTAGGGTTTTACAAAGGTCAGAAATCTCTTTGGATGAGGTTGCTCGAATTAACAGCCACATAGACTTACTGTTTAAAGATTGGAAGTGTCCATCCATGGACAAAGAGGACCCACATGGACAAGGTCTCTGTGCCGTCAAGGCTAAAAGGAAGACCAAGCCAAGAGCTACACAATCCTGTTTTAGAAAGAACCGCTGTGGGGCCGGGAGAGATTCACATCTCTAGAATGACTGAGCTCTCTAATGTGGGTCTAAAAGAAGAGATTTGTTTCCTTGAACTCTGGTAGGCAAAATGGTTACAGTGTATACACAGAGAAAAATGATCTTAGTAGTTGTAGGTTCCTCATACCACTTGTACACGAGACCCTGTAATCCTATCTAATAAAAGGGTAATATGCAAATTGACCCTAATGGCAGAATGACCTCTGGACCAGTCACTATGAGGCACACTGACCACCTCTTGGTTCCTGTCCCTGGCCAGCAGGCTCCAATTGCCTGATGGCCACCTGTGGTGGGGGTGGGGCCTGTGAGCAGATGAGAACAGCTGACCTCTAGGCCCCTTCCCTAGGCCATCAGGCACCGATCACCCAATGGTAAACGGGGAACTGGGGGTGTCTGGCGGCAGGGGACGGGGCCAGCTGCAGGCAGCTGAGGAAGATGGCCCTGATCACAGGTCAGGCCTAGGGACCGTACCCGCATAAGAATTTCATGCACCCAGCCTCTGGTATCAATGTATGCTTCTTTGAACAGAATTAAGTGAAAATATGCAAACTTTGCTCAGACACGCCAAGCCTCAGTGCCCATGCAACTCACTCTGCCTGAAGCGCCCTCGGCCAGCCTTCACCCACCCAGCTCCTTCTCATGCAGGTCTTAATCCTGTGCCTTCTCCTCAGAGAGGCCCTCGCTGGCCATGCTGTCAAACACGAGTGTCCCCTTGCCACCCTCTCTCCAACCTGCTATTTCTTGTAAAGTGCCTCCCAGGACCTTGTTCAGATCGCGGTTCACTGGTGCGTCGTACCATGTCTCTGTCCTTCAGAATGTAAGCTCCATGGGAGCAGGGAGGCATCTTCTTGCTTCCAGCATCTTGCCCATTGTGTGGCACATGGTAGAGGCTTAATACATACATACATGCTCGTTTATGAAGGAATTAAAAAACTCATGCAACTGTGAAGTAGACATGAGTACCTACAACTGCTGACACATGATACAAAATCATGTGTGATTTCTGTGGATAAAACCACAGATACTGCTAATATACTGGGGCTTGTTGCTTATGTACAACATAGATGACTGTGGCTCAAAGTTAGTGGGGGTCATTGCTGTGAGGTTCTGGTTCTTAGCCTTGGCTATTTGTAAAATCAAAATTTTAATGAATATACACCAAGGCGATTAGGATTGAAGATCAGGATTTAGACTCATTAACCAGATTCTTGAGAGGCTACGGTATAATGCACATCTTACTCATTCATGAATGCATGTCAGCATTCATATGCTCTCGCATTCTCTCAGCAACATTGTTAAGCACATACCTATTTGTCAGTACTGTCTGACAGGTACAGAGATATTTGCCCGGGCCAGTGCTATCCGAGTATTGGCTGACAACATAGCCTGTGGCTTCCAGGAGCTCATGGCTGTGCACAGTGGTCCCTGACTCCATTTCTACCCATGAAATACTCATGGCCATGGGATTCAGTCCAGGGAGAACCATTCTCTCTCCCAGCTGTCCTTGCACTAGCCCACATCCACACAGCAACTTCTATGATCTCAGAGGGACTGAGGAGGGAGCTCCTTCCCTGGCTTGTTCCTCCCCATGAAATAACTGCTTTTCTGGTTAGTGAGACTGGGGTCAGGGCCCCTGGCTGGCACTGCCAGGCTACCTATGGCTTCTCTCTCGTTAGAGCCACATAAGTTCTCTTTGCTCCTGCTTTTGCCATAGATCAGCCCATGGGTGAGGGTGGCGGAGGGATAGGAGGGGAGGGGGAGAGAGGCAGGGAGGGAAAGGAGGAGGAAGGCCTGGAGCTCTCAAGCTGCAACTGGGTGAGTAATCCCATCAGGAGAGGAAGGAACAGGAAGCCTATTCTGGACTCAGTTCTAAGCCATCTTGTCTAATCCATATTTACCACCATAAGGCAAACAGTCCATCGCTACATAACTCCAAGGTATAATTATCACCAAACAGTTTACATGCATCCTCCCATGGCCACATCCAGGGTGACACACGACTCACAGTGCTCTAGCTACAATGCACTTTTTTTCTCCCATGCAAACATGTCATTATTAAGGCCATAATTCATTATAATAGCTCTTTGTTCAATAACTGCAGGGCAGGGCAAAAGTAGATTTACTGTTGTTCATATGGGAAAATGCTACAATAAATAATAATACAAAAATAAACTCTGTTTTGCATACTCACAACTGTAAACCTACTTTTGCCCCCACCCTGTATGTATGTTACTTACATGGATAATTATATGTGTGTTTTATATTAATTATATGGATTAATTATATTCCAATATAACTGGAATGTATAACAACAACAAAATGAGAAATCGTGGAGAACCCTCCCCAATTGAGTCTGACCCTGCTCTTCAAGAAAGGTCATCGTGAGCTGGGAGAATAGGGCTTTGACCTGTCTCTCAAAGTGGAGGGGGGAGAGGGACTGGAATGAGAGATGTCTGTAATACTATCTAAACTAATAAAAGCGAAATATTAAAATTAACCGTTTCTCCGAGACAGGGTAAGCCACGCCCACCAGCCAATCAGAGCGGCTGTATGCAAATTAGTCCAGCCAACATGGCGGCCGCCACTCACGGACCTGAGTAAACAGCCCTTTCCATTGCGGCAGGAGCGAAAGTGAAGCTGAGCCCTTCAGCTCAGCTCCGATTAAACTGCCTCTAGGGAAACACAGCTTTTTGAAACATTGTAACAATCATAGAATCCTCCGGAGCTGAAGGAAAGAGCAGCTCCGGCCTAACCAGTAAAAGTAACAATTGTTTCATTATAGACGCTGCGAGGTGAAGCAGAGGAAGCTTCGTTAGTAGTTAGAAGGCCGCCTTAAAGGAACAGTGTATCAATTATAGAAGATGACCCCAGGCCTTCAAGGAACAGTATCAATTATAGGCGATAAATCACAAAAACCTGCGTCCAGCCAGCCTTGCTGGGACGTTGGGTCAATGGGAGCTGTGGGCAGCCTTAAAGCCCCTCA
>PVJC01019862.1:0-29777 GCA_004026665.1 Murina feae | reverse complement strand
TTGATACTGTTCCTTGAAGGCCTTTGTTTATCTCCTATAATTGATACACTGTTCCTTTAAGGCGGCCTTCTAACTACTAACGAAGCCTCCTCTGCCTCACCTCGCAGCGTCTATAATGAAACAATTGTTACTTTTACTGGTTAGGCCGGAGCTGCTCTTTCCTTCAGCTCCGGAGGATTCTATGATTGTTACAATGTTTTAAAAAGCTGTGTTTCGCTAGAGCCAGTTTAATCGGAGCTGAGCTGAGGGGCGAAGCTTCACTTTCGCCCCTGCCGCAATGGAAAGGGCTGTTTACTCAGGTCCGTGAGTGGCGGCCGCCATGTTGGCTGGGCTAATTTGCATGCAGCCGCTCTGATTGGCTGGTGGGCGTGGCTTACCCTGTCTCGGAGAAACGGTTAATTTTAATATTTTGCTTTTATTAGTTTAGATATATAGACAGTGATCAGAATGCCATAACACCTGGACTAGAATGCCAGAACAACCAGAATGACCAGTCGCTATGATGCCCACTGCGGTCAGTGAACTGGCCCAATTGGGGGTTGGGGTCAGCCAGCCAACCCTTCACAAACCCTCCCCCAGTTGGCCCTGCCCCCAATGAGCCTCCACCACCCCAATCAGCCCATGGCCCCTCTCTGCAGCCATCTCTGACCCCTGATTGTCCCTCCCCATACCAATTGGGTGTGGGGCTGGCCAACCAACCTTGCACAGCCCCTCTCCACAGCCAGCCAGGCCCTGATTGGATCCCAATTGGCATGGACTGGCCAGCCAACCTCCTGCCATCTCCTCCTCCCAACAGGCATGGTCCCAATCCACCGATTAGGGCCAGGCTGGCCAGACCTCACCCATGCACAAATTCGTGCACTGGGCCTCTAGTAAATATACAAGAAGGGAAGCCTGGATTTTGGGGGATAGTTAGCAGTCTCCTCATGTTATTCTCCCCTTTCAGAACTCAACCTCAAGATCAATGTACCAGATCAGTCAGCTATTTTAATCAGATGAGTAAGAGGAGATGCTCAAAATGAAGGGTTCATTTAATAAACATTTTGTCCAAATCAAGGTTGGTAAATCTGACTCCTACTTAGTGATTTTCATTATTCTTTTATGTGACGTTGCATGTTCATTGAATCTACTGAATCTACTAATGAGACATTCTCCAGTCTAATTTTCATTTAGTGTAGATTTAACATAGACAATATATGCAATGTTAGTCAGTCATCATTCCTATAGATTTGGGAACAGACAAACCAGGTTCAAATATTATTGTTTTTTATTTCCAAGCTTTGTGACTTTGGGTGAGTTACTCAACTTCTCTGCACCTCAGTTTTTTAATAAGGATAATAATGTCAATCTTTCAAATTATGGTAAAGATCAAAGGAAGTAACATTTGTAAAGACCTAATAGAGTGCCAGAGCACACAATTAGAGCCCAATAAATTAGGAAGATGTAGATATAAATATACAGATAGAGATAGATAGAGATAAGATATATAGATAATTATCTATTTATATATAAAGGAGAATAGTGAGAGAATGAGAGAACAGGAGAATACTTGTATGTGTATACATACATATATACCTTTACTCTCTCTCACTTTCTTACTCTCTCACCGTTCTTTCTATGGAATGTTTAGCAGTTAACAGATGTTTACCTAAGAGACACTGATCTTCAGTTTACTCTTTCTCACCACATAGAAACCCAGTGTGTTTGTCGTCTACCTATATTATAGAAGCAATATAAAGTACACATTTCCTTTCTGGAGAATAGCTCATTGCTTGAAGTACAAGTTCAGTATTTCAAGGCTTGAATTATACACTACTTGTTGATCACTAATGCAAGTTTCCTTGGTGAAGAAATTTGCGCAGTACTTTTTCGTTTGTGAAACATTTTCACTTGTTTTACCTAATGATGGGGGCTCTTGCTCATGGTCACCACTGAACCAAAGAATAAAATAATGGAGCATTCATTTAAGCAGTAAAAATATTATGTGTGTAAATTAAGTCAACAGTTAAAGAAACACTGCAAATAATAACAGTGTAACACTATAGAAAACTAAATCTGCATACCTGGAAGTTTCTCTCACAGCCTGAAGTTTTCATGAAAAGAAGAAATGAAAAGGGAAAGAAATCCATCTTCCTTAATTTTGAAAAAATGTCCTACTATCCATCTCTTTCTTTATCTATCAATCTACCTACCTACCTACCTACCAACATACATACATATATTCATTTTTTTAGAAGATTTAAAGCAACATAAAATAACATAAATAATATTCACAGTTACATAAAAATATTAGCCAATCAGATTTAGAGGAACTATGGATGACAGAATCAAGTTTAAGATTGGAACAGATATCTTTATACTAGATTATATGAAAAAATTATTCCAGTTTATCAACATAATAAACTATTTGCCTTAAACTTACACTTGAAATGAATTTATGTGAAACTTAAAATACAGAACACTGAGTGAAAGCAGGGATGATGTTCATAATCATTTTCTTCCAGAAATGCAGCAGCAACATGTGCAGGACACTTTCTTCCGGTGTCCCTGAAAGTCAGTGAGAGGCCCACTGCAAGACTGAAGGTTTGTGGATGTTAAACCATGTGGTTTCAGACCTGACCACTTGCTCAGTGGTTAGAGCATCTGTCTGCAGGCTGAAGGGTCTCAGTTTCAATTCCAGTCAAGGGCACATACCTCGGTTGCAGGCTCAATCCCTGGCCCTAGCCAGGGTGCGTGTGGGAGGCAACCAATCAATGTGTCTCTCTTATATTGATGTTTCTCTCTCTCTCTCTCTCTCTCTCTCTCTTTCTCTGTTCTGTCCCCGTCCTTTCCAGTCTCTCTCTAAAAATCAATGGAAAACATATCCTCAGGTGAGGATTAACAAAAAATAAAATAAATAAAATAATGTGGTTTTAGTCTATAGGTCACTTAGTTCCAGCTGTATCTAAGGGAAAATTCCAGTTTTCCTGGATGAAGCAGATTTTTCAATGTTACATAGTGATCAGAACGCTCTTTGGAATTTTTAGCTGAAAAGCCAGGCTGCTGATAGGGCAGAGTTCCTCTCCTCTGGAGTGTGGGCATGTGTAACAGCACAGCTCTGAAAGGTGATGTCACCTGAGAACTGACATTTTGTGCGAACAAAGGCTCCTAATTAGAACTCCCCGCTGAATGGACAGGCATTCCCTCTCACTACCAAATCTTGCTCTTAGAACATAAACAGAGACCACAGGCCTGTGGTGAAGAGCCTGAGATGAACAGTATGGGCTGCCTTGACCTCTGAAGCTGGGAGGGCCGTGAGTAGCCTAACTGCAGGTCTGCTCCTTGCCTTCTCCCATGGACAAGAGCCCCCTAGCCACCCACCCCTCCTGATGGAGGGCACCAGGCACCGTTTCTGCTTATCCTTCAGTAATGATTTCAGTTTCCTGCCAGTTTATGTGATTATTTAGCAATCCAATCACGTGTCTCCAGGAACAAGAAGGTACCACCATCGTGATACTACAAAGCTAGCCTCCCTCGGCCCCTGGTTGTTCACTCTGATTCTCAAGTACAATCTCATAGCGGCAATTAAACATGGCTCCAAAGTTGCACCCTCAATTACATTGAAATAGCCTGGTCTCCTTTGGCCATCAAAAGGCATCCAAACCAGGTGAGATCCAATGGCTCTTTTTCCCTGATTCTCTGCTATCATAAAAGTGCGGTGGTCCAACCAGCTGCATCAGAATCCTCTGGAATAATGCATAAAATGCTGATTCTAGGACCCATTGAGCAGAAGCCCTGAAAATGAGTTCTAAAGGTTTACAGTTTAACACTCGCTTGGTGATGCTAAGGCACCTTAGGGTTCCTGTCACAGCTACATCAGTGATCTTATGGGACTCACACACCCAACTCTAATGTATCTTATGGTGAGACACAACCAGGGAGCCGAAAGGACAACGGCGATGTGCTCTAATTGTAGCCCCTGTTTAACAAGTGCTTTGCCTTTGTGTGCTGGTAGGAGGTTTTATTGTCTTGTGTAGTCTCCTGCCTGACATGTACAGTTGGAGAGACTGGAAATAGACCCCACCTACATATCCCCTAAAGGAGCTGCTCTCTTTTTTTGTGATGCTTGAACCAGGGATATTGCTCTAGAAACATTGCTCTTGCTGGGAAGGAAGAGACACATGATTCAGACAGCAGTGTAACCTCTTTTTTTAAATTAAGACATCATGTGAAGGGGAAAAAACAAAACTGCAATTTTTATCTCACCTATAGACATTATATATAAACTAGGGGCCTGGTGCACAAAAATTTGTGCACTCGAGTGGGGTGGGGGGGTCCCTCAGCCCAGCCTGTGCCCTCTCACAGTCTGGGACCCCTCAGGGGATGTTCACCTGCTGGCATGCCTGGCCAGCCTGGGTGAGGGGCTGATGGCTGTTTGCAGGCTGGCCAAGCCCTCCAGTGGGGACCTTCATTCTGACGGGGCTGTGGCCAGCCTAAGTGAGGGGTTGAGAGCTGTTTTCAGGCTGCCCACAGTCCCTTCAGGGTTCGGGTCCCTACTGGGGTGCCTGGGCAGCCTGGGTGAGGGGCTGAGGGCCAATTTCAGGCTGCCCACAGCTCCCATTGACCCAAGGTCCCAGCGAGGCTGGTTAGAATCAGTTTCCTGGGGTTTATTTATCTTCTATGATTGAAATTTTGTTGCCTTGAGCAGAGGCTTAGGCAGACAATGAAGCCTCCTGTTTGCTTCAGCTCTGTGGCATCAATAATTGAAACATTGTTGCCTTTAGTGGAGGCTCAGCTGATTGAGACAGGCAGTTGCAATGGAAGCCTCCTGTTTGCTCTAGCTCCATGGCTGCCAGCCTCCATCTTGGCTGGGTTAATTTTCATACAGCCACTCTGATTGGTTGGTGGTGTGGCTTGGCTAGTGGATGTGGCTTAGGTGTCTAGAAGTGATGGTTAAGTTGCATATTACTCTTTTATTAGATTAGATTAAGAGAATTACCAAATATGCATATATTTTTGCACATTTGGTTTTCTATGTCTGTGGGACATAGAGTTTACAGATGTATATTCAAAGCTTAATAATTTATAATAATAAAAATTTATAATAATAATTAGACCAGACATCCTTCCACATGATCTTCCAAACAAAACCGGGGCTATGAGGGAAGCCCATGTCCTGGGTACCAGAGGGCAGCCACTGCCAGCAGCTGAGGGAAGGAAGGCTTACTCTTGCATGACTTTATTAATAACTATAGTTATTAATAAAAATTAATTCCTTGTTGGTCTTTTGCATAATTTGATCTAGAAACGAGCTGAGAATCATCTTGATATTTATTCATTTTCAAGAAGTGCAGAAAATCATACAAATCAGTGATTCTAAACCTAATGTGTATATAAGATCATTTAGAAAACTAGTATATGATAGTGTCTTAAGAATTTTTTGAATCCCAGTGCTGCCAGGTATTAAAAGGAGGCCTTCAACAAGTTACTTAAACTCTCTGGGACTCAATTTCTCCATTTGTAAAATGAGCATAATAATAGTATCCTATCTAATAAAAGAGTAATAAGCAAATTGACCATCACAAGATGGCTTCCCTCATGTGGTCAAAGATGGCTACCACAAGATGGCCAGCAAGGGAGGGCAGTTGGGAGGGACCCAGGCCTGCAGGTGAAGACTGTTGGGGGGAGACCAGACTGGCAGAGGAGGACAGTTGGCAGGGACCCAGGCCTGCAGGGGAAGACAGTTGGGGGAGACACAGGCTTGCAGGGGAGGGCAGTTGGCAGGGACCCAGGCCTAAAGGGGAGGACAATTGCGGGAGACCAGCCTGACAGAGGAGGACAGTTGGGGGGGACCCAGGCCTGCAGGAAAGGGCAGTTGGGAGGGACACAGGCCTGCAGGTGAAGACTGTTGAGGGGGGACCAGATTGGCAGAGGAGGACAGTTGGCAGGGACCCAGGCCTGCAGGGGAAGACAGTTGGGATAGACCCAGGCCTGCAGAGGAGGGCAATTGTGGGAGATCCATGCCTACAGTGAAGGACAGTTGAGGGGGACCATCCTGGCAGGGGGGGACAGTTAGTGGCAATCAGGCCAGCACAGGAACAGTTAGGCATTGATCAGGCTGGCAGGGGAATGGTTAAGGGTAATCGGCAGGTGAGAGGTCGGGAGCCAGCAATCTTGGATTGTGAAAGGGATGTCCCAGATTGGAAAGGGTGCAGGTTGGGCTGAGGGACACCATCCCCCACTCCCACTCCATGCAAAAATTTCGTGCACCGGGCCTCTAGTGTACCTTATAACAATGATCTAACACTTAAATTATTTTAACATATAAAAATTTAGAAACATGTCTGTCAAACAACACACAGTCAATATGTACTATTAATCAACAAATATTACTGCACTGCACTTTCAAAGACTTTAAAAATTGCATCTAATATAAATCCATTTTAAATAATTATTTATAACGATTCCGATGTCAGTGGCTCATGGACCAATCATCTAGGCCAATGGTCTTAAGAGAGGTTGTGTTCAGCCAGTGTGGCTCAGTGGTTGAGCAGTGAACTGTGAACCAAGATGTCATAGTTCCATTGCTGGTCGGAGCACATGCCTGGGTTGTGGGCTCAATTCCCAGTGTGGGGCTTGCAGAAGGCAGATCATCAATGATTCTCTCTCATCATTGATGTTTATATCTCTCCCTTCCCCTCTGAAATCAATAAAAATTAATTTAAAAAAAAGGAGTAGGCAAGCAAGTGAATAAGATGACCCATTGGAACGTAGGCAGAAGTGTTAATATTCCACTTCCATTTGCTTTCTTTATCTAAAACTAACAAATTATTCTAAAAGTATTTGAAATACTGGTTGATACTGTGACCTTCTATGTGGTTTGAATGCCACACAGGGGGTTTGAGTAATCTCTTATCAGGTTGATGGTGGGCCCTTGGTGATGGTTTAATTTCAGTGCTAAAATGCATTACAATATACGCTCATGCTGGATGAAATGAATTTATAGATTACATTTCACAGTTTTAAATTAGATGTATTCTTACAAAATAAACAACTGTTTTGAAAGATTTTTGCTAGGTAATTATATATCAACTAGGGGCTTGGTGCACGAAATTTGTGCACGGGGGGAGGGTGGAGGTCCCTCAGCCCAGCCTGCTCCCTCTCACAGTCTGGAACCCCTCAGTGGATGTCCTATGATGGCTCCAGTCTGCCAGGCGCCTTGTGTGTGTGTGTGTGTGTGTGTGTGTGTGTGTGTGTGTGTGTGTGTTTCCTCTGGGGATCTGCCCCCAGCCGCATCTGAAGCACCCCCAGGCACACCATCAAGGCTTGGAGCAGGCACCCCCTCTATGTTGATCTCTCAGACTCTTGCCCTCCCCTACATGTTGTTCTCTTTTTTGAGCTGTGGCCAGGGCTGGGTGCTGCCTGCCTCCCAAACTTTCCTACTGCCCGTCTTCCTCCAGCCACCAGGAAACAGGGAAAACCCCCCTCGTGGTCAGGCCAGCCTTTTCCTGCTCCCTGATCCCCAGAAAGGACCTGGGGAGCTGCCAAGCAGGCCCCCAGCCCCCATAAGCTTGCTTTCCCGCTCCCTAGTGCTCCCCAAAGAACCTGGGGAGCCACCAAGCAGGCCGCTGACTATTTCCCACTCACCAGTCCCCTGCTGCCTTCCTTTCCCACTCCCCGGTGCCCTGCAAAGGCCCGGGGAAGCCACCAAGCAGGCCCCTGACCCTCATTGCCTCTTTCCTGCTCCCCGGTGCCCTGAAAGGGGCCTGGGAAGCCCACCAAGCAGGCCGCTGACCCCCCGCTGCCTCTTTTCCACTCCCCGGTGCCCCACAAAGTGCCTGGGGAGCCGCCAAGCAGGCTGCTAACCCTGCCGCCTCTTTTCCACTCACTGGTCCTGGGTCCTGCGCTGTTCCGCCTTGCAGCCGCTCTGTGCACTCGGGAGGTCCCTCAGCCCGGCCTGTGCCCTCTCACAGTCTGGGACCCCCCTGGGGATGTCCACCTGCTGGCGTGCCTGACCAGCCTGGGTGAGGGGCTGATTGGCACTTTCAGGCTTTAAGGCTGTCCACAGCTCCCATTGACCCAATGTCCCAGCAAGGCTGGCCGGACGCAGGTTTCTGGGGTTTGTTTATCTTCTATAATTCCTACACTATTCCTTTAAGCCGAGGCCTCCTACTAACAAAGCCTCCTCTCTGCTTCACCTCACGGCGTCTATAATGAGACAATGTTACTCTTAGTGTTCAGGCCAGGCCTGCTGTTTCCTTCTCTGGAGGATTCTATGAATGATATTTTGTTGCAAACATGTGTTTTGCCTGAGCCAGGCTAAGCGGAGCAGGCCACAGTTTCACTTTCACTCCTGCTGCAATGGCAGCTGCTGTTTACTCAGGTCCGTGAGTGGCGGCCACCACATTGGCTGGGCTAATTTGCATGCAGTCACTCTGATTGGCTGGTGGGCATGGCTTACCCGTCCCAAAGAAACAGTTAATTTTAATATTACACTTTTATTAGTTAAGATGATAATGCTAACAATTTCAGCAAAAGTGAAGAACAAGAAAATGACAGTCACTATTGGCCTTGTTTTTTACACAATCCCTTTGCCAACCACATCTCTAGAACAAATGAGGTCTATACAATCAGTCAAGCAAAAATGAGGTCCTCAAAAGTGCATTTAGCAAAAAACTATTTGAAATAATAAATTACTTCTGCTGTTATTACTGATTATTTCACCCCGTGTATATATTATGCCTTGATGTATTAAGGAATGTCACCAGTGTATTTTAAAAGTTTAGAGATAATTAGAACAAATTTTAAGATTCTTTTTGTCAATTAGTAAATTCACATGTATAGAGATCAACAACAAAAGTAAGAAGTTGTTGTTTTTTAAAAGTATATGTTTTTATTTTAGTGAGAGAGGAAAGGAGAGGAGGAGAGAAAGAGAGAAGCATCAATTGGCTGTTTCCTGCACACCCTCTACTGGGGATTAACCCTACAACTGGGGCATGTGCCCTGATCCAGAATCAGCAGGGGGGTAAGGGAATGAATGACTAGGGGGTGTGAGGGCAATGGGGGGATAAGGACACATATGTAATAACTTGATCAATAAAGGACAAAAGAGAATCAATCAGTGACCTTTTAGTGCACTGGACAAAGCTCAGCTAACAGCCATACCAGCCAGGGCAGAAGTAGTCTTTTTAAGTTGGGAAAAAATGATCATCTCACTACAAACAGAGTGTAGCAGTATAGTATGCAATCTAAAAAGATCCTTTGTCTTATAGACTCGATTGCTTCCTGGTGCATAAAATAAAATTAAAGCCAATTACTCAGCCTGAGCCCAATTGAGATTAGCTTCCCCTTTTGATGTGTCCTTAAGATGCTTATGTAATAAAGCTGCTTAATGAGAGATCTGAGTATAATTTCTGTGGACAGAGGTTGATTTCCTCTTAACTTGAGGAAATGACTCAACAAAAGCAAATATGTGGGGTACAGAAGCATTAAACAGACAAAATGGCTGTGGTTGATGTCTCACTGGAGGTTGAAGAAAACTTTTGTGCACCAAATGGTTTCAGAAGGTCTTTACTGTGGTGTGTTACTTTGTGTAATTATGTCGGAGAGTCATCATTTCACTTTAACATAATAGATACTCAATACTCATCAAATGAATGTCAGCCTTCAGTTTAACACTGTGTTCTGGAAGGAATCAGAGAGGATAACTTTTTAAAGGCGTTTTATGGTAGAGACAGTATCATGCGCCCACATTGCTCAGAGCCCTAGGGAACACATAGGCTATTTGGGATCTGAGCCTTAGAATTTGTATTTTATAACATTTATGAAGAACTCAAAATCATAGGCTATGTTACTGAAATATAGGTATTTTGAAGCTTCAGCTCTGTAGTTTTACACTAACTACAGTAACCTGCCTATGAAAAATTAAATATTGGTTCTTGGTTATAATTACAGCCTTAAGCCTAAGGCAGCAGAGCTTAAAATTGAATTAAATTGGTATGAAATAGCCATTTTTGGAAACCAGAAATGGTAAAAAAAAAAAAAAAAAGTAGCTCTCAAGTCAAGTAATTCTGAAATCAGATCAGGCTTGCCAACACTGGTATGTGGCCCTTCTTCAATCCAGGCCTGCCTAGCTCCAAAGCCAGCTCATACACTCTGTGAATGTTATACCTGCATTTATCACCCTCATAAATGTATTTTCTCCAAAACCCTGGGCTAACATTCTCATGTGTTGAACTTAGTTACATGAGAAACCTTTGTAAAAAGAAGCTAAATGCTAACTTTAAAATACACACACACACACACACACACATATATATATATATATATATATATATATATATATATATATATATATATATATATACTAGAGGACTGGTGCACAAAAATTTGTGCACTTGGGAGGTCCATCAGCCCGACCTGTGCACTCTCGCAGTCTGGGACCCTTCTGGGGATGTCCACTTGCTGGTGTGCCTGGTCAGCCTGGGTGAGGGGCTGATGGCTGTTTGCAGGCTGGCCAAGCCCCCCAGTGTGGATCCTCACCCTATTTGGATGTGGCCAGCCTGAGTGATGGGCTGAGGGCCATTTTCAGGCTACCCACAGTCCCTTCAGGTTTTGGGTCCCTACTGGGGTACCTGGCCAGCCTGGGTGGGGGGCTAATGGCTGTTTGCAAGCTGGCCAAGCTCCCCAGTGGGATCCCACACCCCACTGGGGTGTGGCCAGCCTGGGTGTGGGCCTGAGGGCTATTTTCAGGCTGCCCACAGCTCCCATTGACCCAATGTCCCAGTGAGGCTGGCTGGAATCAGGTTTCTGGGGTTTATTTATCTTCTATAATTGAAATACTGTTGCTTTAAGCCAAGGCCTAGGCAGGTAACAAAGCTTCCTGTTTGCTTCAGCTCTGTGGCTTCTATAATTGAAACAATGTTGCCTTAGTAGAGGCCCAGCCAGCCTAGGCAGACAGTTTCCTCCATCGCTGTGCAATAGAAGCCTCCTCTTTGTTTCAGCTCTGTGGCTTCTATAATTGAAACTATGTTGCCTTGAGCAGAGAGAGGCCCAGCCGACCTAGGCAGACAGTTTACTCCTGGTGCAATGGAAGCCTCCTGTTTGATCTAGTTCCATGGTGGTTAGCCTCCATCTTGGCTGGGTTAATTTGCATACAGCCACTCTGATTGGCTGGTTTGCATGGCTTGGCTGGTGGGTGTGGCTTAGGTGTTTCAGAGAAATGGTCAATTTCAATATTACTCTTTTATTAGTGTAGATATTTATTGATTTCAGAGAGGAAGGGAGAGGAAGAGAGAGATAGAAGCATCAATGATGAGAAGGAATCATTGATTGGCTGCCTCCTGCATGTTGGACTGAGCCTGCAACCCAGGCATGTGCTCTTGACCAGAATCAAACCTGGGACCCTTAGGTCCACAGGCCAATGCTCTATCCACTGAGCAAAACTGGCTAGGGCTAATTGCTAACTTTTAATGTCTTTCAAAGGGAATCTATTCACTTTCCAAAAATGAAATAAGCCTATCAATTTGTGAATTTAGAGAAATGAAATCTATATATTAAAAAGCCTAAGTGACTTTTACAACCAGAATTACTGGTCAACCAGTTGGTATGACATGCACTGACCACCAAGGGGCAGAAGCTCAACGCAAAAGCTGCCCCCCTGGTGGTCAGTGCACCCCCACAGCCAACCTCCCACAACCCCTCCCCCCAGCAGGCCAGCTTCCCATGGTCCCTCCCCCCATGCAAACATTGGTGCACTGGGCCTCTAGTTGATATATGAATGCACAGACCATCACTTAACCAAACAAATGTAATTTTTCCTTCAAGATAGTCTCTGTAGGAGCCTATACACTATTCTCAAGCCAAGGAGATTATTGGTAAACTGTGGTGGGGACCACTGTTGACATTACCCTGAAAAAGAGTTTGTAAAAAGTATCCTCATTACCTTATATTCATACCTCATGAATCTGTTTACCTTGCACCCATCAAATTAAAAGCCAACATTATATATACTGTATGTTCAAAATATGTTGGTAGTGATAAAAATATCAAGAGCTAAGACAATTCTGAAATAGTTTAGAGGAAGACTTTCTGGAACTAAGCAACCTTAAATCTGAATCCCAAGAGTGTCTGCACATTCGTTTACCAGGATAATTATAATTGCAAATATTCACTACTAAGTGGAAAGAAGAGTGAAATAAATAAGCACAAAAAAATCATTATAAACATAATTGCATTTTAACATTTGGTGTCTATTCCATACTATTTTCTAAGAAAATTCCTAAGCCTTGCTATGTGATTCTATGGAAATTCTCTGAAATTTGAATAGGAAAGAGTGAAAGTGCCTATGAATCTGTCATAGTCCCACATGAGCCTTCTCATGTGTGACTGAGGGGGGTTTTCCTGGGGCTCCCAAGAGGTGCCCTTCCACAAGGCTCTACAGCAGCATATCTGCCTACTCTGTCCAGCGGTCTTGCTAATAGGAGGTAGAGCTGAGAAAGAGAAGATGGGCCAGTCTTCATTTCCTTTCCCTTCGGCATGTTACATCACTCAGTTCAGTGTGTGTGTCAGCTTCTGCTCTTAGTGAGTCACTGAAGCACAAGTCATAGCCTCCCATCTGCAGCAGTTTGTCCTGGTATCATGGTGTCTTGGATTTGACCCAGGGGTACATTGTCATATCCTGGATTTGGCTCTTTTCTGGAGTGTTCCTTATCCACAACCACCTAGTTTAGCCAATCTCCAGGCAATTGACAATATCATGGTTTCATCTTCTAGAGACCCTTAAATGAAGCCCAATCCAATTAGACTTTACAATGCAGTTTTCATTGACCTACAGAAGCTGATTAAAGTTCCTGAAAAAACTTTTGTTCCTTTAGAATCTCTTGCATTCCTGTCCTCATAGACCAGTGGCTCTTCATTGCCTCTGTCCACATCCCAGGGTGATCTGACTAAGGGACACAAGAAAGGCAGAATAAGAGCCAGTGAGGCAAAGACATGTGCCTGAACGCTCACCGCTTTTAATTGTATCAGCAATCACACTTACTGATGGGGAGTGTCCTCTGTGGAGATGTTGAGTGTGTTAAAGAGAGAAAAGGCTAAAGATAATTGACACCCATACCCAGTGAGCTGAGAGGAAATGCAACACTGCAAGGTTGCCTGGGAGGAGTGACAAATGCGGGCATGCTATCCTAAGAGGCAGGAGCTGGCAGCCCAGGACTGGAGTAAGGTTGCTCCCTGGCGCGGGCAGGCCCCACATGTACTCAGGACGGTTATGTCTCCAGACCCAGTTTTTGACTGATTCTGGCCAAATGGAAAAGCCATTTCACATGATTCAACACCATGCTAAACTCTACAGCCTGGGTTCGTCCTGATGTCCCTTCAGGGCTGCAGACATTTCCCCACTTACACTGACCCTCTCTACGGGCCCAGCTATGGAGGAGAGGCCTCTCACTGGATCCTCTGTTTTGCATTGTCGTTAAACTTTGTTTCCTTTTCCTGCATCCAAATCCGCTGTTCTTCATTTAAAAAGCACACTTAGGTGGCAGCTTCAGGCATTATTTAGCTCCCATCCCCCCAGATCGCAACTTAACCCAAAGGGATTCACGGAAGGAGACTTTTAATTAGAGCAAGAGAGCAGAGAGGGTAACTTTGGATGGATTTAGAGTGATGGGGCCGCCTTTCTTGGACCCAAATTCTAACAACAGCCACGGGTCTGCCTACCTCATCTAGACGTGCTACAGCCTTTTCCTGAGGCTTTCTTTTAGTGATTATGAAACTGGGGACTATATAACATTGTTTTCCAAGCCACATTCAAGATGTGTATATTTTTGTTACTCATTTTGCAATGGCTTTAAATAGTGTACTTTGCGAAGCATTTTGAAATCAAGAAGTTTTGCCTTTTAGGTAATTTCTCCTTTTTGTCAGCATTGGGGCCGTTCTTTGGCACAGGATATATGCTGTTGTGATATTGCAATATACTGGGATAAAAATAACTGATGATGTCAAACCCTGGCCCAGGAGTGCTGCCCTCAGGAGATAATCTGCCAGGAGGGGAAGCAGGGTGAAGCAGGCCCTGAGAATCCGTGGAGACAAAAATAGAGTGCTAATGGCCTGCTCTGACATGGGAGAGAGTGGGAAGTGGACAGATATATTTATAAAGAAAAACAGCTCTGCGCATCGGCTATGTCCCCATTCTCTTCCTTTCCCCAGGTCTATTTCTAGCTTCTCTTTCCACAGCACAGACAGCTCCTCAAAATAAAGAGCCTTGCTCCTGCCTGCCCCGGCTTCCCACCGAGCTCTGAAGGAGGCAGGTCATGAATGATGATTGTCTGTGTCTGGAGTTTTAATTGAAAAACCTTCCCAGAAATGGAAAGAGACACGGAGGAAGTGATCTCATCGTCATTGATTTTCCCAACTTTCAGTTTGGTTCTCTGGGTGGAACTCGATACAGCAGCGTCCCTCAGTGGCTTCAGCCGGAACTGCAGGGGGAAGCGGGCAGCCTGCAAATGAGGTCAGGGAGGCAATGTTTCCAAACCTGCAGCTAAAAGGTTTACTGAGAGTTGCTTCTTCCTCCTGTGCTCCTTTCTAGATGCACATTTTACAGTTCATAATCCTAGGGGAGTGGTCCCACCTGAGCTTCAGGTTTGCAGCATATGGAAAGGAAGAAGGGAGGAAATTAAATGCTGGATGTGAATTTGGAACTGCTGACCAGAAGCAGAAAAGCTAAATGAAAATCCTATTACCCTCCTCTCAAATAATATTCTTGTGAAGCACAGTTTATTTGGGAAGTTATAAATAATGGGATTAATTTGTGCTCATACTGTGTGACTCTGCCTACAAACATATTAATCAATATAATCAATCACTCTGAAGATCTTCAAGTAAACTCATTAATCAAAATTCAAGCTTTCTTCTTTAAAAAAACAACAACAAAACCTTTCTATTTACAAATCCATACTCACAGACACAGGAGTGCGCTGGGACTGCATGTGGTGGCAGAAGCAGATGGAAGTGCTCCAGATGATCTCTTCCACATTTTACTTCATACCTTTGACACATCCATAAGAACAACACTTTACTGCTCCCCCTAATAGTCAAATGATAAGAATGCAAGGGATTTCACAAGTTGGACACATCATGGACTTTGACCCCAGATCTGGGTTTTTATCTCTAAACATTCTAACTAAAAGAAACTGCCTGCGGAATCAGGGAAGGGATTCCTTCCAAGGAAGCGAGAAAAACACTCCCAGACATGTGCTCAGCTCTGCCCAGTCAGGAGATCAAAGTGGTGAGGCCTCGGCTGGTTAAAGAGTAGCCCAATAGAGAAGGCACCCAGAGAGGCCAAGGGCCTCCCAAAACAAGGGAACCACCTGATGTGGCTCCAAGACGTCTCCGCTTGAAGGTTCCAACATGAAATTTGTCAATTTCCCCATGAGTGATCTGACTCGTGGTGACAAAGTTGGATTAATAACACGAGAAAGACTGATCTATAATATACAGTGAGAAATAAAATTGTGAAAATGAACTTGAAATGTTCTTTTTAGCTGATAAACATCTTCTCTCCTTAGAGAAAAGCCACATGGAAAGATGAATTATAATTGGAAGGTGATTTGGTTTCTTGGAATCAAAGTGTGGGAGCGGAGCGGGGAGGACATGGGATGATCTGATTGGCTGATATCACTGAGCTGTAACAACCTGGCTTGCCCATCCTGACTGGAGAATGCCTGCCAAGCACCCTGGGAGGCCTGTTGTCCTAGACTGAGCTTCCCAGAAGCAGACAGATTCTGAGATAATAGTTCTTGCAAAAATGACTTTTGAGAATGTGTTTCCAGTTAAAACTGGTAGGTGAGCCAGGGCTTAAAACAGGAATGGGCTGTGCGCTAAGCAAGGTGTGTTATTCAGCAAAGTCTCCGGGAAGGTGAGTTTGGTTCAGTCCCACAGGGGAGCTCTGGGACAATGTAGTTCCCACATCAGATTTACCAGTCAGGGGAAAGGTTTTTGGAGCACTTATGCTCCTGCACCTATCCTCACTGGATAAGAGTCGCGTGTGCAGGTAAAGCAGGCATCCTTAGCTCAAGGTCAGCACTTAGGAAAAGAGATGCAGGTGCCAGCTGATGAAGTGAAAGCTCACCAAAAAGCTAAGTGCCCCGAAATGGAGAGGGGTTTGCAGAGATGTATGTGGGGCACTGGCATGGCCAGCGGCATCTCTGCCAGAAGATCAGTTAGATCCACCCCAGGACTATCTGGGCTGTATCTCAAGCTTACTCTCCTCCAGCCTTCGGTTTTGAGCGCCCCCTAGAGGCCAGTCTGTTTCTTAGCTCTATCCTGGCCTTGGAGGCTCATAGCCTGAATCTGCCCTTTCAACTAACGCAGGGTGACTTCTCTTATATATGGTTGAGCTTGACTTTGGCATGCCCACACACCCTCATTTTGTTCTCAAAGATAAAAATCTTATTTTGACTCCAGGTACATGCAGCCTACACTGCATAGAGGGGGGAAAAGACAATTGATAACTATACTGTGTCACACACCATTGTGGGACCTGAATTATGGGACTAATTGGTGAAGCCATTTAAATGAAGAAGCTAATATGATTATTCTTTTTAGAGAAGTGTATTCTAAAAAGACAGCTTTCACTTTGATAGGCTGTGAGAGGAAATTATCTCCAGGAAAAGGCCCATATGTGAATAGAGTTAAGGTGGGAAACACCCCACAAAGATGCATATATGTCCCAGGCCTCGAAATCTTACACAAATAGACTCAGACTTGCCAAATGGCTTCGTCCCTCAGCCTGAGGAGGGGAGCCTAGCTTTCCATATAATATTTTATTCAAAACTTTCCTTTACCAACATATATTTCCCACCCTTTAGCCCTCCCTTCCCCACTCCATCTTTGCCTCACTCCCCACCCTTCTTTTGATGTAAAATTTTATAATTTTACTTACAGGGAAATCGTTCCCAATACATTTAAAGTGAAGAAACTGCCCTTTATGGTAAAAGGCCAAAATATTTCTCAACCCAAATATTTCTAGTACTCTTCATGAGGGTCAAACATGGAACATTGTCATTGGTGAGTTTCTCTTCAGTTTTCTGGACGCATAGGGCAGAGTGGCAACTTGAGCTGGTTTTCATAAGATCTGATGTTGCTTTTCTGCAGCTCAAAGATGAAAAGAGGAGATAAAAGAAAACAATGCAGTTAGCAAGAAAAGGGTTCTTTTCGATTTTTTTTTAAATTTTCAAATACAGCTAATATACAAATATTCTATTAACTTCAGGTGTACAGCATAGTGATTAGACACTTTTATACCTTACAACGTATCTAGTAATTTTTGTATACCTTACAAAAAATCTAGAACCTGTCTGACATCACATATAGTTATTAGAATATTATTGACTATATTCCCTATGCTGTATTTTACATCCCTGTGATTATTTTTATAACTAGCAATTTGTATTTATCCTCTTAATCTTGAGGGTGGTTGAGAATATGGCCAGGAGAGGGCGGCATTTCCACAGCTGTAGAGTGGTTTCTGAGCTCCAAAGGAGACTTCACGTAATAACAAAGGACACTTACTTGGAGACAATTCACTTGTGCACTTTATTGCTGTCTTTGGGATCAAGAAAAGAAGGGGAGGAGACGTTAGAACTCCATGGTGATATCCAAGGTGCCTTGGGAGAGGGCAGTGACCAGCAAGTGAAAGTGCCGTCTATTCCAGACTTATAAGTCATGCTGAACCTCATCCTAGAACTTGGTTTTCACACTTGTTGTAGGCTTTCTAAAACATTTACTATGATCTCATTCCCATACATTGTGGTCAGTGTCTTGGCAGTTTGGGAATTGGAGCCACCAGGTAGGCTGACTGGGGAAGAGAGCAATTCAGAGTTCAAGGGGAGGCTTCAAGTCCAGCTGAGTGTGACATCCCAGAGACACTGCACTGTGATGGGCACAGGTGTTTCTAACACAGGGGCCCTGGGACCAACTTTTGCATAGCCAAAATGTTGAGGATTTTTCTGCCTAAAATGCCTTCACCCTCCTCCTTCTTGCTCATTTTTCTTCATGCACCATCTCTGCATCTGTAATTTCTTTACTATATTTAATACCAACTCTTATGCTCATCTTTCCATAATTTCTGTCTCAAACGTTCAGATGTGTAATAACTTGAAATTATCTACTATGGAATCTGTTTGTTTGCTTTCCCTGTTATGTAAGTGCTTTGACTTAATTTCATTTATTACCTCAGTATCTACGTAGTACTATTTCGTGCTTCATTTTCTTAATCTAGAAGTCCTATATGATAAGACCTTAATATGCAAATAAATCGAATGGCCAAACAACCTGTGGCTATGATGCGCAATGACCACCGGGGAGAAGATGTTCAATGCAGGAGCTGCCCCCTGGTGGTCAGTGCCCTCCCACAGGGAGTCGCTCAAGGCAGACGGTAAGGAGTGATGGGTCCCAGACTGCAAGAGGGATGTCTGCTTGCCAGCTTAGGCCCGATCACCAAGGGGATCAGATCTAAGACAGCAGGCAGACATTCCCCCAAGGAGTCCCAGACTGCAGGAGGATGCAGGCTTGGCATAGCGACCCCCCCACACACACACTCCCCCAGTGCACTGGGCCTCTAGTGGAGATAATAATGATAGTTCTTGCCTCAGTAGGTGGCCAACATGATAAAATGATTTGATATGAGAACAGAACCCTATGCATAGTAAATGTTTTTAAAATTTAACAATTATTATGATAATGTTTATTATTATTATTATAGCCTTATATAATCTTGGTAAATATTTGGGGATGAATGATTAGGAAAAAAAAATTATGAATTACCCAGGAGCATAAATGACTAGAAAGCCAGTCAGTCTTGTATTCCAGACTCCTCTCAGGGTTATTTTGCCATTCCCAGGCCCAGCTGGAGAATGGTCTTTGTGTCTTATTAGGTCTGTGTCATGACTTTCAAAGTTGTACATTGAATTCTTCTTAGGGAGAAAATTGCAATTAGTTTTATCAATGTTAGTTCAGAAAATTAGTGGTTTCTGCTGCTATGGATGTTTCTTAAATTATCTAAATTTGATAGTCAGAAATAACAAGGAGTCTTATTACTCAACTAGAGGCTTGGTGCACAAAAATTTGTGCACTCAGGGGGCTCCTTCAGCCTGGCCTGTGCCTTCTCGCAATCTGGGACCCCTTGGGGGATGTCCACCTGCTGGCTTAGGCCCACTCCCTGGGAGATTGGGCATAACCTGGCAGTCAGATATCCCTCTGGCAGCCGGGAGGCCTTGGGGGATATCCATTTGCCAGCGGGAAGCAGGCCTAAGCTGCAGTCAGACATCCTTAGCATTGCTGAGGAGGCAATAGAGGCTCCCACCACCACTGCTCCACTGGCAGCTATCAACCTAGCTTGTGGCTGAGCAGAGCTCCCCCTGTGGGAGCGCACTGACCACCAGGGTGCAGCTCCTGCATTGAGCATCTGCCCACTGGTGGTCAGTGTGTGTCATAGTGACCAGTCATTCCCAGTGGTTCTGCTGTTAGGCTCAATTTGCATATTACCCTTTTATTATATAGATAGTGCATAGGTGGAGGTCGGCTGGTTTGCCTTGAAGAGTGTATTGGATCAGGGTGGGGGTACCTGGCCATCCTGTGTGAGGAGCTGATGGCTGTTTGCAGGCTGGCCACAATCCCCAGTGACCCAAGCTCCTAGCAAGTCTGGCTGAAAGCAGATACCTGGCATTTATTTATCTTCTATAATTGAAACTTTGTTGCCTGGAGCAGAGGCCACAGCCGGCCAGGGAAGGCAGTAAGCTTAGCTTCCTCCATTGCTGGGGCAACCTAGCTTCCTGCTTGCACTAGCTCCCTGGCTGCCAGCTGCCATCTTGATTGTGTTAATTTGCATATAGTCACTCTGATTGGCTGATGGGCATGGCTTGGGGCATAGCGGAGGTGCAGTCAATTTGTGTGTTTCTCTTTTATAAGATTAGATTATAACACTGGTTGTATAAACCCAAGAGACTTGGAACCTCTTGAATTTTTTACAGGACTGACCCCATTGTAGTATCAGTCACCACTGATGCACTCAATTTAAATACTATTGTTTGGTTCTAATGATTTTTTTTTCTTTACTCTCTGTTACATGTTCTCTCTCCTTTGAGAAAAGGCATTCTACTCTTAGAAGGAACTCAATCACACTGTATCCATTTCTTCAAAGGATGTGGTAGACAAATGGATTTTGAACGTTGGTGAGAGGATCACTTGAGGACTTAGCAATAAATACAGATAGATGTCAGAGCTCACTGGGGACTTTCAGGCTCACTGGCTCTGCCCAAAAATATATGTCCTCTAGGTCTTGTGTCTAGAAACATTGTTTTCCATAGACACATGGGAACCTACGGATGCTATTTAACCAGAATATTATTGTTTTGTAGTCATTCATATATTAATTAATTCACCCAATATTTATTGAGCAATGGTTCTGTGCAGTAAAGATACAGCAGTTAAACAAACCAATAAACCAACAAGAAAACTCCTGATTGCATGGAGCTTACCTTCTAGTGGATGGAGAAAATTGATTAAAAATAAAAATAAATGAAGACACACAGCCTGGCTGGTGTGACTCAGTGGTTGAATGCTGACCCAGGAACCAAGAGATCACTGGTTTAATTCCAGGTCAGGGCACATGCCCAGGTTTCAGGCTCCATCCCCAGTAGGGGTCGTGTAGGAGGCAACCAATAGATGATGTTCCTCTCTTATCAATGTTTCTATCTCTCTATCCCTCTTCTTTCTCTAAAAATCAATAAAAAAATTTTTTAAAAGACACACAGATAAATAAATACCTAGATAGATAGAGTACAGATATTATGACAGTTGGAGATAAGTTATTTAAAGAAAAATAAAGTGACAGGAGCTAGAGTATGACAGCTGGTAGGTTTATGTAGAGTGACAGGAAGGTCTTCCTGAAAACGGGCATTTTGATGAGAGATCTGACAGAATGATGGAGTAAGCCCTAGAGCCACACAGGAAAAGGTGGTTGCAGGCAGTTACTCAAGCAGGTATTGCAGCCCCTGCGCATTCCTCAAGGAATGGAGGAACATCAAGGAGGCTGCTGTGGCTGGAGAGGCAGAGGCAGGCAGGACAGTAACAGAGCTGGTATTAGAGTGATGTCAGGGACCAGCTCAGGACAGGCCTGCAGACAGCAGGGAAGACTTTAGGTTTTATTCTGAGCAAGACAGAAAGCCACAGGAGGATGTGAGAAGAAGAGAAATGTGACAAGATGTGTTGGAAAGGATCACTATGGCAGCTGTGAGGAGAATGCCGGTGAATGCCAAGAAGCTGGCGGTAAGATTCCACTGCTGAAGAAAAGCCATGCAAAGGCCACAAAACATTCTGGTTTCCTTAGCAGAAAGCAACCAAGGAAGGAAAGTGTAATATAAGGGGAAGGCAGAGCTACGGAAAACACACGCCAGAGGTTACTGAGTGAGGACTTAGGACATCAAAAGCAATGTCTTTTTTTAATTCAGGGTTTTTTAAGCCAAAAAATAACATTGCCCCCATAACAAGCTTTCCTTTGACTGGGGCAGACTCCGAGTTAATCGCGTGACAGCTAGAAACAAGCTGATGCATAGACAGGCAACCACCAGCTGGCTCGGCCTGATGTTCAGCCTCTTCTAATGAGGCTGGATTTGTTGGGCCGATCAGTGCCCAGTTGGCCATAAAGTATGAGCAGAAATGTGTCTCAGAATCTTCTTCTTTCCTTTTCCTCTTTTTCTGCCTCATCTTCTCTTGTTCTTACTCTTCTCCTCCTTTTCAGAAACTCTATCATTGTTTTGAAAAAAATTGTGCATATAATTTTAAATAGTGTTTAAAAGTACAAAGAGAGAGAGGGAAAGAGAGAGAGAGAGAGAGAGAGAGAGAGAGAGAGAGAGAGAGAGAGAGAAAGCTGTGGGTTGATGTTGTTCTTGTTTTTAAGAAGCTACTAAGCTACTACATAGAAACAATCACCATTAACAGTTAAGTGAAGGAGAGAGGGTGGGGAACATCCAGGGCATTCCCTGGCCCAGCTCCCAGCCAGGCCTTCCTGACTCTTACCTCAGTTACACCAGCTCGTCCCCCAGCACCGTCTTTAGAACTGCTCTGTGCCTCTCCAGCCGGGATGCCCACACCAGGCGAGGCACACAAGAGGCCATGCCCTCAGGAACCTGTGCACCCCTTTCTAGAATATCCAGTCTGGGCCCTGGAATTATCTATGTCTGAAGTCAGCTCCAGCATCTTTGCCTGCCTCTTCTCAGGGTCCACCCTCTGAGGGCCAGCAGGCTCCCCGTGTGCACACCCCAAAGACTATGGGTCCAGGCATGAGTAGAACTGTAACATGAAGCTGGGAGGGAGCTGAGGGTGTGAAGGGAAGGGACTGGGTGAGCGGCCCCGGGAACAGAGGCTGGCTCTCCTTGCTGGCTGGCATTCGGACACTTTATCTTGAGGAATCTGAGTTCTTAACTCAGCCCTGCCATTCCATGTCATGATGAAGGTATCTTTGTCAAGGTCGGAGAATAGGTCATATTTGATATAACAGTTTGCAGCTCGACTTATCATTTCAAATACTGGCCATAAGGCAGGTGGAGCTCCATTTGTATGTGTCAGGTGTCAGGGGCAGCCTGCCCTCATCTAAGCCCTTATCCTGTTCTGAGCCCACAGCCAAGACCCTGCTAGGACCAGTCCGAACAGCTCCTATGTTTATTCATTTTCTCTTTATTTTAGATCATTATATCTAAATTTGTCATTTCCTCCATAAAGCGTTAAATGGTGATATTCTCAACTCTTTGTGCATAAATATTGGGATTTGTGATAATCACCCTTTGTCAACATATCTGAGGAGACAGAATGATTGATGTCTTTGTTATTAACTCCATGCTTTAGTATTTTTGTTCTCCTTATCTGTGTTTCCAATCTCCTGTCAAGCCCCACTATCATATTGTTGCATTCTGATCCTAATACCACAGTGGTCATATGCAAGTAGAGATGGCAATGGTAGTTTTGGGTTGTTTTTTTTTTAATCCTCATCTGAGGATATTTTTCCTCCAAACCGTCGAGCCAAACCGGCCAGGGCTGTCCTAGTTTTCATTAATTCGGAAGCATTAGGACAGCAGTCATCCCTGCGCCCGGCTGTCAGGTTTGCAAGTGTCTCTGCAGTGACTGAATCTGGTCAGCAGATGGCAGTGAACATCTTGCAAGAAAAAAAAAATGATTTAGGTTAAGAATAAAGGGACTGACTGATGAATCTCAGAGGAAAGGCAAGGTGGTGGAAGAAGGTTAACCAAGGAACTTATATGCACATATGCATAACCAGCCGACACAGACTGTAGTGCGGAGAAAGCCTTGGGCGGGGGCGGGCAGGAGCGGGGTAGAGGGTGACAATGGGAAGAAAAGGGAGATATCTGTAATTGTTTCAACAATAAAGATAAATTTTAAAGAAAGGAAGAAAAATAAAGGGAGAGGGAGAAGCAGACTGCTACAGAATCCCACCCTTCTTGTACCTTTTCGGCAGGAACTGTGCACAGCTCTGGCCCCGCAGTCCTCCATCCCACACCTTGCCCGCTGCTCAGACTTGTTTACGTGAGATGTGAGACGAAGGGAACATGCAGATTGGGGAAGTCAGAGCCAGTGAGCCTGGGGTTGGGCTGGCTCTGAGCCTCCCACTCGCAGCCCCTGCAAGGCCCAGGCCCAGGGGAGCTGGGCCCTGTGACCATCCCACTCTCACCTGCTCTCAACTGTGCCCGCCTTCCCGGTCCCCCCGCTGCTCTGTATGCAGCCAGCATCCCAGTCTGTCTCCCGATTCCAGAACCCAGTCCTCCCGCCAGGCGGCCTGTGTGACAGCTCATTTACCTTGTGTGTCCTCAGCTCCGGCCCAGCTGGCGGTTGCCACGGCAACCTCCAAGGTTCCTCAGGCGTTTCTCTGACTGGCCTGGCCTGGAGAGCCGCTCTGGAATTGGCAATGCTGTATTTGGAGAAAATTTAATGAAAGAGCAGGTTGACCTGGTTTAAACGCTGCACAATGAAATGGCAGGGACCTGAGATGTTACTGAATAGGAAGGGAAAGTGACTTCCAGAAAGATGGGAAGGTTGCATGCTGGGTTAGCGCCTCACCTTCCAACATGAGAGGATCCACACTGAAACCAGGGAGCAATTCTCCCAAATAGTGGGGCCAGTTTAGAAAATGCAGAAATATAAGATTCTTCTATGTCTTTGTGTCAAGAGAAAGATAAATGTAAGGTGCTCTCCATCACTGGGGCCACTAACCGGCGTCCTGGGGACGCACAGACAGCCTGTGCGGGTGCGCACGGCAGGGACGGAGCTGAGCCTGCAGCCCTGGGAACGCTCCTGGAAGGGGCCCCCAGGCGCAGGGGAGGCGGGGTGCCTGCAGCCCCAGCTGGCAGCTTCCCTGCAGCCTTAAGTGCCTGAGTGGAGCATCTGGCTAAGCTGTGCCCGCAGTCCCTCCGCACAGAAACGGAGATAACGAATGTCTGTCGTTTCAAGCTGCTAAGTTTGTCTGTCTGTTTGTCTGTCTGTCTGTTTGTTTGTTTGTTTTGGGGTGGGGGTGGAGGTTGTTACACAGCAATCAAGAACTAATACAGCCATGCGCGTGTCCTTTTGCTTCCATGGTACAGATTGTGGTTACAAGTGTATGCTTTTAGAATCCCCCTGGTCTTGTTCAATTCTGGTCTCCCTCACTTACGTCTGCGTAACCATGGGGGAGTTTTCTGGCCTCTCTGGGCCTCCGTTTCCTCATCTCAAAGGTGGATATGCTGGTATCTGGTTCACAGAAAATGCTTAATAAATTACTATTATTAGTAGTGAATACAAATTATTTTACATTTCTATAGAACTAATTTTCTCTAAATCTGTACTTATCATATGTCTTCAGTGCTGATTCCCCCTAAAATGTAATTTTAAAACTTTGTAAAAAAAAAAAAAAAAAAAGTAGCCCTGGCCGGTTGGCTCGGTTGATTAGAGCATCGTCCCCTACACCAAAAGGTTGCTGGTTCATTCCCTGGTCGGGGCGCATATAGGAGGCAATTGATCTCTCTCTCTCTCTCTCTCTCTCTCTCTCTCTCTCTCTCTCTTTCTCTCTCTCTCTCTCTCTCTCCCCCCTCCTCCAGCCCCCTCTTCAGCTCTTTCTAAAATCAACAAACCAAATCTTCAGCTGAGGATTTAAAAAGCTAGCAATTTTCAAGTCTTGTAGGCTTACTATGAAACTGGGCCGATGTAAACTAGGTGACTTGCAAAGGTACTGTGATCCCTACATCTCTGTAACTCTGTGAGCTCTGTGCTACAGCCTCATTTAAAAGACCCAAGCTTCACTACCAATGTGTACAGAGGGGCAGGAGCTCTATGGGCTGGGAAGACATATAAGTATTAGGTAGAGATTTTGTGGACATCCATAATTTTTTTTCTTTTCTTCCTTTTTCTCTGACAGTCGCAATTTTTAAAAATAGGCAAGGCAAGTATTTTGGGGGTGAACTAAGAGTGGAAAGGAGTGGAAGCCTTAAATCCTGACTAAGCTAGCATCTCTCTGATGTGTGAGTCTGTACCCTGAGTACCTCAGCTCCTTGTGCTGGGCCTGGAGGCACATGCACGGGAGTGGAAAACACAGTTCTTGGACTTGGGTTGAATTGGGAACTGTCAGTTCCCTTGGAGGGATGAGCAGTGTGCGTGCATGAAGCTGGGGGTGGGCAATCTGGTCCTCAACCACACAGGTTGTTGCTTTGTTCCTACTCAGGCAACCCTCGGGTTTATTCTAGACCTACCAGAGGTGGGCCAGGGGGAACAAGATGTCCACGACCAAATCTTACCTCTGACTGGAGTAGATTTGCAGTGACCGGTGGGACCCAGGGGCTGCATGCCTTGCAGCCTGGATCCGAGGGCCTGCATGCTTTCGTCACTGCAGAGGACGGGCCCATCCTTTCTTGAACTTTCATTTACACACTAATAGCAACGGAGCCAAGGCCCCAGGGCTTTACTTTAGACCACCCAGACTCCTGACTGGTTCTGAGACTTGTGCTGAAGGACTTTTTAGTTTGGATTTTTTCCTGAAGGCCATGGGTGCTCTGGAGATTTTTAAACTTGAAATATGTTGAGAGGCAATAGTTTGCTGGAAAAAAGAGATGAAAAATGATGGAATTATGAGCAAAAGAAGAGGGAGCAGAAAAGAAAATCTAAAAGGAAGGAAAGCTCCTCATATCAACTTAGCACTTTCGCCACCCACATCGTCACCATCACCTTCATCACTGAATGCCACCTCTGTGCCACACTGTGTCACAGGACTTGCACGTGCTCAGAGGTCACTAAGTGGTGGCTGAGGGCTGGATAGCTTCCCAGGGCAGGAGCAACAGCTCACAGCTGCCCCTTCTAGCTCAGCTGCCTGCCAGGCCTTCTTTTCTCCCCATCTCACACACAGCTACTTCTGCTCTCATGTTGGGACAGTCCAGGGTAGAGATCTCACTTGATGTCTACAGGACTATCATATACACATAGTTTATAAGCATCTCTACCCAAGGGAGGACTCCAGATGGGCGTTTTAAAGGTTCACTGAAGCAGAGGAAACGCCATCAGAGTCTCAGAATTGTTCTTTTCCTCACTAACTGTCTCTTCTATCTTGGTCTCATGAGTGAGTCAGGGCCCTGGTCTTTGCTTAACCTCTATCCACTCCCATTTGATGCTGCCTGCACCATAGGCTGGAGTGACGTGGAGATCACTCTCCTCAAACTCTCAGTCTCCCCAGCAACCAAGAACCACACGCCCACAAAGTCGCTGACTGCTCATGTGCCTGATCTTTTATCCTAACGTTTTAAAGAAAGCTGGAAAAAAAATAACTTGCTTAGACATTGACAGACATTAAGGTGTCATTATAAATTAATTTACCAAATTTATCAATTGATTTAGTTGAATAATCAAATCAAGCAGATAGCAGGCCACTCTGATCTGGCTTGATTAAATTTAAAATGTCTGCTGATTTGATCAGATACTCAGATGCTTTTTAGAAGCGTTCACAGCCAGAAAGTTTGAAGTGTTCCCAGGATCCCATGTCCTCATCCCAGAGTGTACTTGAATATTGGGCTGGTAGTAAGGGACTGACTGGAATCTCCACTCTGGTTAGAAGTCCTGCAGTTTCATACAGAAAGCTCAGTAACCACATTACTGGACAGCTGTGGTAGTTTCTTACTGCTACGGCAACAAATTGTCACAACATTAGTAGTTTAAAACAACACAAATTTACTATCTACAGTTCTGGATGTCAGAGTTCAAACTGACCCTCCTGCCTCTCTCTCTCATTTATAAAAACTCTTGTGACTGCCTTGGGCCCACCTAGATAATCCAGGATAATCTTCCATCTAAAGAGCCTTAACTTAATCACCTCTGCAAAATCCCTTTTGCCTCAAAAAGTTATGTATTCACAGGTCCCAGGATTAGGACATGGTCACCTTGGAGGGCCAGTACTGTGTCTCCCATGCATTGACAAATTTTCAGAAGTCATGACCCTTTGTGGACACCTCCATGCTTAGGCTTCCAAAAAACTCTTACTACCATGGAAATATATAACCTGGAGGATAAATACCATACTTCTCTTAACAACCATCTGTCATTAGAAAATGAGGAGTTAGTTTGCAAACACCCTATGATTAAGAGGTGCTATCATTAATTACATGTTGGGAGGAGATCAGCTAATAGTACTCAGAACTTGAGACTTCAGTCTCAACTCCAGAAAAGACAAAACAAAACCATATTGGGGGGAAACCAAGATGGTGGCATAGGTAAACACCTGAAATTGCTGCCTTGCACAACCATTTCAAAAACACAACGAAAAGAAAAAATGGACACCACCCAGAACCACAGGGAAGGCTGGCTGAGTGAAAATTCTACAACTAGAAAAAGAAAAAAACACTGAGACTTGGAGGAGGGTGGAAGTAAATTGCAGAGGTACGGAGGCGTGTGCATGTGGCAAGGGCTCTCAGAAAGGGCTGGCAACTGAGGATGCAGTTCTCTTTTTCAATCCGGAGGAAGTCACAAGCTTCCAACGGCTCTGAACTCCAGTTCTGGGCAAGTTTCTGGGGATCCAGACTCATATGGGGAGAAGCTGGACTATCTGGCACTGGGAGGAACTCCAGAGTGGCTTTCTTTTGGCATTGCTTGCAGTGATTACCATGGGACACTGAGACCCGGTGCCTCTTAGGGCTGGGCTGAGGATCAGCCATAGCTGTTTGGTCCTCCCTGTTGATTTCCCGAGATGCCACCCCACCCAAGCTGCATGCAGAGGCTTTTGCATATAAAAGGCTGGTAGCCTCAGGCAAAGGCTAAATTAGCACCTCCTTAGAGATCCAAGAGCCAGTGAACCCAGTGGTCAGAGTGGGACCATCCAGATTACAACTCCTCAGATCCATAAGTGACATACTCAGGGGGCAGACCTAGTGAGTACCAAAGTCCCACTGAAGCAACTCTTGCCCCATAAGAGTGTCTCCAGCACAGAAGTTCTCCCACAGTAGACACAGCTGATTCTCATAGCCAAGTGACCTTGAGGTCAATTCCTCCCAGTGATACCAACAACAATCAAGGCTTAGCTACAACAAGACTGTGCACAAAGCCCACAAAGGGGTGCACCAAGAGTGTCCACCTCAGGTAATTGGGGAGGCTGAGCCACTAGGCCATATAGGACACCTAGCACAAAAAGCTACTCTATCAACATAGGGAAGGAACCAAAATGCAGAGACAAAGAAACAGGTCACATATGACAGAAATGGAGGAAAGCAAATGACTGGATATAGAGTTCAAAACCAAGGTTATAAAGTTTTTCAAGTATTTTCTAGAGACTGCCAATAAATTTAGTGAGACCCTCAAGGATATGAAAAAGGACCAGCTAGAAATTAAGCATACAATTACTGAAATAAAGAATTATATACAGAGATCCAACAGCAGACTAGAGGATCAAAAGAACCAAGTCAAAGATTTGAAATACGAAGAAACAAAAAACACCCATCCTGAAAAGCAAAAAGAAAAAAGAATCCACAAATATGAAGATAGTGTAAGGAGCCTCTGCAACAACTTCAAGCATACCAACATCTGAATTATGGGGGTACCAGAAGAAGAGAGAGAGCAAGATATTGAAAACCTATTTCAAGAAATAATAACAGAAAACTTCTCCTACCTGGTGAAAGAAATAGACTTACAAGTCCAGGAAGTACAGAGAATCCCAAACAAAAGGAATCCAAGGAGGACCACACCCAGACACATCATAATTAAAGTAACAAGGGCAAAAGACAAAGAGAGAATCTTAAAAGCAGAAAGAGAAAAGCAGTTAGTTACCTACAAAGGAGCACCCATACGACTGTCAGCTGATTTCTCAACAGAAACTTTGTAGGCCAGAAGGGAGTGGCAAGAAATATTCAAAGTGATGAATAGCAAGAACCTACAACCAAGATTACTCTACCCAGCAAAGCTAACATTCAGAATTGAAGGTCAGATAAAGAGCTTCACAGACAAGAAAAAGCTAAAGTTCATCACCACCCAACCAGTATTATATGAAACTAGGGGCCTGGTGCACAAAAATTTGTGCACTCAGGAGGTCCCTCAGCCCAACCTGTGCCCTTTCGCAGTCTGGGACCCCTCTGGGGATGTCCACCTGCTGGTGTGCCTGGTCAGCCTGGGTGAGGGGCTGATGGCTGTTTGCAGGCTGGCCAAGCCCCTCAGTGTGGACCCTCACCCCATTGGGGTGTGGCCAGCCTGGGTGAGGAGCTGAGGGCTGTTTTCAGGCTGCCCACAGC
>PVJC01019861.1:15339-29871 GCA_004026665.1 Murina feae | reverse complement strand
ATCGGAGCTGAGCTGAGAGGCTCAGCTTCACTTTCCCTCCTGCCGCAATGGAAAGGGCTGTTTACTCAGGTCCGTGAGTGGCGGCCGCCATGTTGGCTGGGCTAATTTGCATACAGCCGCTCTGATTGGCTGGTGGGCGTGGCTTACCCTGTCTCGGAGAAACGGTTAATTTTAATATTTCGCTTTTATTAGTTTAGATGCTTCTATCTCTCTCTCAGCCTTTCTCTCTGAAATAAATAAAAGTACATTTTAAAAAATCAATGGAAAAATATACTTAGGTAAGAATTAACAAAAAAAGCCCCCCAAAAAAGGTACAATTGGTTTTGTTCTTGAATGACGTCACTGGACTGTGATCCTTCGTAATTCTGCATGTGGAGTCTGGCAGAGAACATCCATCCATCCATCCATCCATCCATCCATTTATTTATTTATTTATTTATTTATTTATTTATTTATTTATTTAGTTGTGTGTGATTTTAGGGACATTTTTAAGAAAACTATATATTTAAAGCATTAATTGGGAAATGTTCCTTTTCTTGTTAAAATTATGCCATGAATGAACCTTTCAAAGAAAGATCATCTGAGCTTCATCACTGTGAAGCAAGTTAAATTAGAACTTAGCTTTTTTAAATGAATTAAAATTATTTGTTAAAGACATGCCAAACATAACATAATATAATATGTTTTAGTAATCTTAGGGAATACTTAGCAAGTGGAATCTTGGATGGCATGAGGCATTATGTTTGTGTTATTGAAAATCCCAGATTATGGTTCATTGTACTGCCAAGGTTTGGACCTGACTGGTGTGTAACTCAGTACTGCTGGAGTTGGAAAAGGCTGAGGGTTCTTGTTCTAATTCCTCGGAGAAAACTGCAGTCATACGTCCTACAACTGTCATTCGGTGGAATGGACATCTTGGTCATGGCAGTCTGTGCATGTGTTTCAGTACCTGTGTTCCTTTCCCTGATCCAGGAAGTGGAGTTGGGTAATACGTGACTAGAACGCTCCTCAGCCCAGTTGCTTGGAAGTCAAGGCACAACATTCAGTTCTGGCTAATTTTGGTGACCAGGTCTTCTTGGCCTTGCTCCTTTGTACGTAGAAAATACTTGTAAAGTTATGTGGACATTTTAACTTTGGCAAGACATTTAAAAAACACTTTTAAATGAATAGAATCTGGCTCAGTTTTTAGTATTGATGAAGAATGATGAGGTTAAAAATATGTTTTGGGAGCAACACTTAAATTCTGATTAATTGTGCCTTGTGTTCATGTAACAGTCATGCTACTGTCCTTTCACTGGAACTCCTTTGGTCATAGCCCAGGAATTCTAGATGTATGTGATATATCGGTGTGCACTGCACTGTCCAGGAGTCCCATCGCCTCCCATAGTGGGCCAGCCTGAGAGTTCTGTTCTTCAAGACACTGGCTGTTCTTAAGGGAAAGTGAGGATTCAAGCAAAAAGATGCAAATCTTATGGAGGAGAGAGGAAACATTTGTTTTCTGAAATGAGTGCCTTTCCTATGAGTAACTGTTTAGGAAGCAGGGGCTTGTGGTGTGGGCTGATGGTTGTGCGTGTCTCCTACCTCCTGGAGGGCAGGAGCTTGAGGTGATTGGTGGACATAGTGTTACTTCCAAGTTGAACTTTTCCTGGGAAAACCAAGAGGATCTCTTAAACCCCGTTTAACTTTTGAGTTTTGGATTTGAGCCTCAAAAGTGGGGCCTGCCACAAACAGTCCCCACAGAGTACAGCAGATCAGCATTCAGACCTGGCGCAGGTTCCTTCACTTGTTAGGTGAGCTCAGGAAAGTGCTCAGTCTGCCTGGTGCTCTCACCTGCAGTTTGCCAGAGTGCTTCTAAAGGTGAGGAGAGGAGAATAGGCAGCATTCCCCTCAGGTGTAGGGTGGGAGGACACACAGAGCCTGAGGTCACTCAAGTCACACTCTGAACTCAGCCCACCTCACCTGTGGAACAGGTAAAGCCACCTCTTCAGCGAAGCATGCGTGTGGTGGCGTCTGGTGAAATAAAGTATAGTGTGCGTCCTGTTCTGGGAGCCCTTTTTAGGCTCAGAGATGAGCATTACTGGCTGTGAGTCAGAGTTTGGCCCCAGCCAGGTACCCTCACTCCTCAGATCCCTGCTCTTCCGGAAATGCACTGGACAGCAAGGCTTCGGTGCATGGGAGATTGCTACTCTGATGTTCCAAGTGGGAACAGTGCATTCCAACCTATCCCAAACTCCCACCTTTCCCTAGCTATCACTAAAACACAACTATGTTACATCCTGAGAGCATTTCTGCTTAATTCAGAGCCTTTTAAAACCCCAGTGATTGCAGTTTGCAGTGCTTCGCAAACTCGTTGCTCATGTGTGTAGTGCACTTGCAGTAATACACTAAAATGTTATATGTAAACTAGGGGCCCAGTGCATGAAATTCGTGCACTGGGGGGGGGTGTTCCTCAGCCCAGCCTGCCCCATCTCACATACTGGGAGCCCTCAGGGGGTGTCCTACTGATGGCTTAAGCCAACTCCCTGCTCCCCTTGGGGAGCGGGCCTAAGCTGCAGTCTGGCCTCCCTTTGTGGGAGGTGATGTGGCTAATCAGGAGAAGCCACCAGCCCCATCACCCTGCTGCTGCAGCCACTGCCAGTTACCACAGCCACCAAGGTGTTTTCACCAACACGGACTCTAGTCCCTTCACCATGAAAAAATGACAACTTTCTTTAGGCATTTTCAAGATGTGTCTTTCATAGGATATGACATTTCTTTCTTTCTTTTTTTTTGGTCCTCACTTGAGGATATGTTTGCATTGATTTTTAGAGAATGTGGAAGAAAAGGGAAAAACAGAGAGAAACATCAAAGTGAGAGGAACACTTTGGTTGCCTCCTGTATATGCCCTGACCTGTGCCCCAGCTAGGGAGGAGCCTGCAACCTAGGTACATGCCCTTGGTCAGAATTGAACCCAGACCCTGCGGTTGGCAGACTGAGGCATTATGCACTGAGCCAAACCGGCTAGGGCAGGATATGACATTTCTTAGTCCTCCAGCAGTGGACCTTCATTTTTTTTTCTCCAGGAGTGTGGTGGAAAAACCCTAGATTGCCTTTAAGGATTCTTATTACCCAAGTTACTAAGAATATTGCCAGTGGCATATAGGGAGCTTAGCCAATGAGCAGTAAGAAAAGGTGTTTCCTCTGTAGTTCACTCTGATCACCAGCTCCACCCTTGCCCCTCCAATCATAGCTCCACCCCTGCCCAGGCCTGTAAGCTCTGGCCGAGGATGCAGGCCTGGGTAGGGGACCCCCAAGCCCCTCTGATCACCTGCTTCACAGAGCCCAGGCCTCTGCAATCACCAGCTCTGATTCTGCCCCCTGCCATTGCCAGCTCTGCCCTTGCCCCACTGGCAGCCTCTGGCTAAGGCTGCAGGCCTGGGCAGGGGACCCCCAGGCCCCTGCGAACGCAGACTCTGTCCCTGCTCCTCCGATCACCGGCTCTGCCCCTGCCCTACTGTAGACTCTAGCCAAGGCTACAGGCCTGGGCAGGGGACCCCCAGACCCCTGCTTTGCCCGCTCCACTGGTGCCCAGACTCCTGCTATCGCAGGCTCCGCCCCTACCCCTCCGATTGCTGGCTCTGTGGAGCCCAAGCCTCTGCAATCTCCTGCCTTGCCCCTGCCCAGACCTGAGGCCTCTGGCCCAGGCCTTATGCCTGGGTAGGGCATCCTCATACCGCTCTGATCACCAGCTCTGCCCCTGCCCTCTTTGATCATGGCTCTGCCCTTGCCCATGCCTGAGGCCTCTGGCAAAGGCCTCTGGCCTGGGCAGGGGACTTCCAGCCCCCTCTGATCGCCTGTTCCGCCCCTCAGGCCCCCTGCCTCCCACGCCATCTGGCTGGGTAATAGGCCTGACCACTTCAGTGGTGGGGCTGAGCTGGACTAGGCACCGCTATCTTGTGGCTATGGCTGCTGCCATCTTGTGGCCACGGGAGCCACCATCTTGTGACTATGGGGCGGCCATCTTTGTGATGGAGTGACACCTAATTTGCATATTACTCTTTTATTAGATAGGATATACTTCCTATTTACATGGCTAGGACTTTGTCCTGTAATTAAATAATTTCAAAGCTATTATCCAAATTTGATCCTAATTAGCAGTGTCCCTAGGTGCTGGCAGAAGCAAACTGTGGATTAGTAGGTTAACCCTCAGGAAGGTGAGTGGAAGCTGACAGGTGATACTTTAAAACCATGAGAGCAAAAGGCAATGGGGCAAGCTCAGATGTAATTAATCAACAGTGCAGGCCAGCCTCTCAGAAATCATGTTGCAACTCAAACAGTTGACTGTGAGCTTGTTATAGCAGTTTTTCCTTTTAAATGGTGAATTTTGGTTAAAAAATTCCCAAGTTCTTATAGGGACTGTTTAGATACCCAGTTTAAATAGCAAGAGGTTCATGGTTTGGTTCTGATTAATTTGATATGATTAAACACTTGGCCAACTCAAAGTACTTTTACGGAAGTATCTAATCAGTTGGAGAAACAACAAAAAAATCTGGTTTAGTTTAGGAGATTGCATTGCAATTATAAATTTAAACAGGGAAGTGGAGAGATTAGGTTAAATTTGAATAGTGGAGGAAAGAAGTGGCCAAAAAGAATGGACATTTATTCTAAAACTATCCTCAGTATAAGGTATTAAAGTTCACATTTATGTGACAGGTGAGGGAGAAGGTGGTTCTGGAACTGTGAGATGTGCCCAGCTCTGCGGGAGGCTTTGTGGAGTCAGCGTAGGACAACAGGGGTCTGACTTTGGCACCACAGTGGAAGCAGGAGTGCTCTGAGGTCACACTTGGTGGCATGAAGCTCCCAGCCACATGACTTCATATCAAAACCAGACATCTCCTGTAACTCATTTAAGTGAGCTGAAACAAAAATATTTTACTCTTCTCTAAAAATAATTTGTCTTCTTGGGGTTTAGATTGCATAAGGCAAAGGAAATGTGTTATTTTAATTAGAGCATCATGTAATGTTCAAATTAAGACCATTTTTTAGAAGAGAATGGGCATGTAGGCCAGCTGAGCATTTTAGTCACATTAACAAGGATGTGAATCTTCTCTTTTGGTTTAATTGAGATATTTCCGGCAAGATGAACTGGGATAAGTGCAATTAAATATGGACAAGGCACTTTGCGTTAGGTATACGTACTGCCTTTGTGACTGCTACTCTTGATTGCTTTGAGCACTTGAGTTGCCAGTGAAACTGAGTAAGTGGTTTGTCTCCACTTAGTTATGTAAGTGGGAATGGTGGTTGAACAAGAAGTTACCACGTTCATAAAAATTGCAGACATCAATTGACATTGGCATTGAAATACAGAGGATTGTAGTTCTAAATCTGCCTGAATTGGAACCAGTTGTGAATGAGTCCTGATTCAATTATATAAAAGTATAAACTACCAGAAATCCATACATTTGTATAAGTAAGTATGGATGTATGTTTGTTGTGTTTTAAATTATTTGATAGTAAGTTGCAGACACCAAAAACTTTATTATAGAGCTTGTAAGCACAAGGATACTTCCCTACACAACCAGCTGTCACTCTTATTTCAGTTACCTTTTGCTGTATTAAGAAACTTAGGCTGAAGACGATGACCATTTATTATCTTTCATGATTCTCTGGGTTTATCTGGCAAATCAGGTGATTGTTCTGCTCCAGACAGTGTCTCTGGGATCACCTGGGGTCATCTGGAGGCTCAGCAGGCTGCCCTCCCAGGGCTGGAGTGTTCTGGCCTATAGCTGGGAGCTCTATTGGGCTGTCCACCTGAGCCCCTCAGGTCTCCTATCCAGGCTCCTGCATGGCCTGGGCCCTCACGATATGGGGCATGATTCTAAGAGGGGTTGCCACCAGCATTTAAGAGCTGAGGCTGTGGGCCCTGCAAGCCCCAATGATGATTCTTTTTGTGGAGAGGCAGTGTGGGATACCCAGCCAGGATCTTGAATTGAAAAGGATGAGGTGTGAGATTGCCTACATCTCTCAGCATCCTTGCTGTGATTAACACATCTTGACTCAGTTCTTTAAGGCAGGCCATGCTCTGTCCAAGTGCACAGGAGGCACATAGGAGGCATAGGCTGCACTGGAATTTGGTGATTTTAAGATGAAGGCACCATTGCATAGACATTTATTGGGTGAATCCATGCTATAACCCCCTGAAATGACCTTCCCTGTTCAGGCTGATGGGTTCAGGGTTAGGCTGTCAATGCCAGTGTTGTAACCTCAGGCAGACACCAGCCCACCTGTGTGGCATAAAATCTACATCGAGAAACTTTACATGATTGAGTGATGAACTGTGTGCTTTTTTTGGGGGACAGCTTGACTAATGATAAAATCTGTTACACTTTCATAATTATACATTGTTAATTATTGAATTGTGTTTTTTAATTGAATCTATTGGGGTAACATTGTTTAATAAAATTACATAGGTTTCAGGTGTACAATTCCATAATACATCGTTTGTATATTGTATTGTGTTTTCACCTCCCAAGTAATTATTGAATTATTAAAACAGTCTTAAAATCTTTTTTTTGCTTTAAAAAATAAGATTTTTAAAATACAGATTTGTACAATTTCTGAGATTCTTTTGCATTCTGTTCATTTATTAAATCTTCATTGTTCAGATTATTACAGATGTTTCTTTCCCCCCCCATAGCTACCCCCCCCCCACCACTGACCTTATCCATAGGTGTAAAATCTTTGTCCAATCTCTTCCCACACCCCCACAACCCCTTTCCCCCTGAGAATTATCAGTCCACTCCCTTTCTATGCCCCTGATTCTATTACATTCACCAGTCTGTTCTGTTCATCAGGTTTTTTATTCATTTGATTTTTAGGTCCACTTGTTGATAGATATGCATTTGTTGTCATTTTGTTGTTCATAATTATTTCTCTGTACCTTTTTCTTCTTCTTCCTCTTTTTAGAGAATAGCCTTCAGCATTTCATATAATACTGTTTGGTGGTGATGTATTCCTTTAGCTTTTTCTTGTCTGTGAATCTCTTTATCTGACCTTCAATTCTAAATGGTATCTTTGTTGGGTAGAGTAATCTTGGTTGTAGGTTCTTGCTATTTATCACTTCGTATATTTCTTGCCACTCCCATCTGGCCTGCATAGTTTCTGTTGAGAAATCAGTTGACATTCATATGGGTACTCCCTTGTAAGTAAGTAACTGTTTTTCTCTTGCTGCTTTTAAGATTCTCTCTTTGTCTTTTGCCCTTGGCATTTTAATTATGATGTGTCTTGGTGTGGTCCTCTTTGGATTCCTTTTGTTTGGGGTTCTCTGCGATTCCTGGACTAGGAAGTCTATTTCTTTCACCAGGTAGGGGAAGTTTTCTGTCATTATTTTTTCAAATAGATTTTCAATATCTTGCTGTCGCTCTTCTTCTGGCACCCCCATAATTCAGATGTTGGTATGCTTGAAGTTGTCCCAGAGGTTCCTTACACCATCTTCACATTTTTGGATTCTTTTTTCTTTTTGCTTTTCAGTTGAGTGTTTCTTGTTTCTTCATATTTCAAATCTTTAACTTGATTCTTGGGATCCTCTAGTCTGCTGTTGGATCTCTGTATATTATTCTTTATTTTAGTCAGTGTATGCTTAATTTCTGATTGTCCCTTTTTCATATCTTGAGGGTCTCATTAAATTTCGTAGAGGTTTCTAGAAGATTCTTGAGTAACCTTACAACCATGGTTTTGAACTCTATATCCAGTATTGCTTTCATTCATTTCTTTCATTTGTGACTTGTTTCTTTGTCTCCGCATTTTGGCTGCTTCCCTGTGTTTGTTTCTATGTACCGGGTAGCTGCTAAGTCTCCTTGAGATGATAGAGTGGCCTTGTGTGGTAGGTCTCCTATAGGGCCAGTGGCTCAGCCTCCCCAGTCACTTGAGGTGGACACTCTTGGTGCACCCCTTTGTGGGCTGTTTGCACAATCTTGTTGTAGTTAACCCTTGATTGCTGATGGTATCACTGGCCAGTTTTCTGTGATGACCAGCTGTGTCGACATTGAAAGATCTGTTGCGCAGGAGACACCCTTATAGGGCAAGACTTGTTTCAGTGGGACTTTGGTGCTCACTGAGTCTGCCCCTTAGAGTGTGTCTCTTACGGATGTGAAGAGTTGTAATCCGGTATGATCTCATTCTGACTACTGGGTACACTTGCTCTTGGATCTCCAAGGAGGTGCAAGGTCAGCCACTGTCTGAGACTGGCCAGGAGCTACTGAGGCATCTGCAGATTCCTCCTCTTTGTATGGGGTTTGGAAGTGCCCAGACGAGGCCCAGCTGTGGGGCAAGGCAGGCTGCTCCTGCCAGGCCTTGGGCCTTCTTTTGGAAGCTCTGGGGCAGTTTGACAGGTTTTAAGTGGAGAAAGGACAGGCCATTCATACGTAAATTGAATGTTTATAAATTGGGTGGGGCGGGGTCTCTGAAAATCACAGTGCAGAGCAAACAGCAGTGGCTGCCAGTCAGCCCTGCACAGGAGAGGTCCCCGGGTCTCCACATCCCATGTGCCCCCCCTACCCCCCCACCTTGCAGGAACAATGATCGCTGTGAGCACCTCTGTGCGAATGCCACCTTCACGTTCCTGTCCTGATGCCAGACAGTCCAGTTTCTTCTTGTATGTGTCTGGGTCCCCCAGATCTCTCCTGGAACCAGAGTTCAGAGCAAGTGGGAGCTTGTATTTCCCTCCGATTAAAAGAGCAGCACATTCAGGTGCCAGCACTTTTTGTGCCTCCACTCCTCTTACTAGTCTCAATGCGCTTTCTTCACCTCTCTAGTTGTGGAACTTGCACTGAGCCAGCTTTCTTATAGTTCTGGATGGTTGTTGTTCTGCCTTTTAGTTATAATTTTGATGTGGTTGTAAGAGGTGTTTACCTATGCCACCATTTTGGTTCTGGCCACATTCTGTTGATTTCATTTCTTTGGAGATTTTAAGAAAACAAAAGACCTAAACATTTATTCACATTTGAAATAATGCTCCAAAAGCAGTCCGTTTTTGGATAATTGACAGCTACTGCTGGCTGACCTCAGAGTCCTCTTGGGCACCATGTCTGCAGCTCCTCTGCTTACTGGACTCTTTAACACCCAAGGATAGCATCTGTTCCTGAGAGGGTGCTGATGGATGTGTCCTTTAGTTAATACTAAGTTGCTAATCAAGATCAAACATAACCAAGAACAAGTCATTAACTTCGATGTAATGTATAAAGGTTTCCCATCATATAAAATTACCTTCAGCTAAATTATACCTTTCTTCCCAAAACATCATAAGGAGCTAGCCATCTGCCTGCAGTGACTTGGGTATCCCTTTCCAGGAGCAGGGCATGTGCTTTCTCCTATATCATAACCTCTTTGGTAGTATTCTATAGAGGAGCTGAGAAAAATTCAGGAACTTGGTGAATGTAATTCCTGTTTACACATGGGGACAGTAGATAGCTTTTCCAGGATTATAGAGGGAGATGAAATCGGGTAGATCCAGAACCCAACTCTCATGACTCCAGAAGCTCCAGAGTAGCTACAATTGTCTAGGACATCATCAGCACTGTTGTTATGACCATCATCACTGCTACCACCACCACCATCAACACCATCATCATCACCATCACCACCACCATCATCACCACCAACAACCACCACCATCATTAGTACTACCACCACTATTATCACTATCACCACCACCATCACTATCACCGCCACCATCATCATCATTATCACCACCAACATCACCGCCACCACTACCACTCTTACCACCAAGGAATCAAGTGAGTTTTTAGATGATCTTGAACTGTGTTCTAATCTGTCTTGCCTATTTATTGCCTTCTCTATCTCTTTCAATTGGGACTGAAGTGATGGTGTTTTCGTTGCCCAGCTCATAGGAATTTTAGTTAGGAGTAAGGTAACGGAAGCTATGAAAATGTATAAGAAATGGGACAAATCCTGGGAGCTGTTTCCTGCCTTGTTACAGTGTGTGTTCAGTAGGCACGTTGGTGTGGGGCAGAACCAGAAAGAGGCACCGGGCTGCTTCCAGATACAGGCTGCATGCAGGGTGTGGAATTTAAACCCAGTAAGTTGGGGTTTAGTAAGATTTGAACACTCAACTTTGTATCAAACTCTGTTGCTAGGTAAAATTATATGTATTGAAACACTGAATTTTGGGTCAATTATTTCTCTGTATTTGGGAGGTTTCCAGCCACTTAGGAAATCTTGAAAGACTTGAGTTTTAGTCATGCTGCTTAGATCATGAATTATGAAATGGTTTAGTACTGGTTCAGCTTGGTGCTTACTTCAGTACCGATAGGTTTTCTCTTTACAGTTGTATCTAATGTCATCTAAGATGTAAGTGCAAAAGTTTATATACTGTATGTCTATAGGCTAAACAGTGTCAGAGTACTTGATAATTAGGGAGATTCTGTGTATGTTCTGTGAACCCAGCTTTGTAATAATGGAAACACCTCACACACACATACAATACATGTGTATTAAACAACACAGTGATAAATACAGGTTAATCTCATTGTGTGTTGATGAGATAACGTTACCAACAACCAACTAACAACTTGGGCATGGTTTTAATTTTTATACTTCTCTTCTTTGGCATTTGTGTCCTTCCATATATTTTGCTTCAAGGTAAATTTCAGGGGCTGTTAGGATTTTCCCTATGAAGTGAGGCCTCTAAATCAGGCTGGGAAAAAGACTTGAAGAGATGAGAAGTATCCAACAGTTCACATATAGGACTTTTTTGGAGTGAGAAAAATGTGTGTGTGTGTGTGTGGGGGGGATTTGTGTAGGGTGTGTAGGGGATTTGTGTAGGGTGTGTAGGGGATTTGTGTAGGGTATGTGTGTGTAGGGGATTTGTGTAGGGGTGTGTGTGTGTGTATAGGGCATGTTTGTGGAAGGGTGTGTTTGTGTAGGGTGTGCATATGTATGTGTGTAGGATGTGTGCAAGATTGTGTAGGGTGCGTGTGTATAGAGGGGTGTGTTTGTGTAGGGTGTGTATATGTGTGTTTAAGGCATGTGTAGGATATGTGTGTCTGTGCATGCACGTGTAGAGTGCATTTATATGTATCTGTAAAATGTCTCTATTTCTGGGAAGCTTTAGTCCACTTTTACTGGTTTGTTACAATAGGGGGAACAATGTCAGCCCCCCAGGTGGCATACACTGATCACTTCACTTCTAATGCAAATGTTTCCTTCAAGGACATACTAGTATGTCCCTGTATTGCATGCCAAAACACAAATAGAAATCTTGGAGAACCTATGTAGCTCAGGGAATTCATCCCTATGGAAAAGCATCTGTATCAGAAATGGTGGAAAATATAATTTAAGCCATTAAAAGTCAGAGCAGAGTTGACTGGTTGTAAAAAAAAAAAAAAAAATCCTAGAAAAGTCACAGAAACAACTGGTTGAGGAGCATGGCCCACTGGCAGCCTTGGGCTAAGCGAGACCCAGCAGGTTCACACTCTGTCTGAGGCGGTTGGCTCGGGCCAGACAAGAGGCCCACAGTATTTCCTGCTGCTGGCTCTAATTTTTCAGGAATCCTTCTGGTTCCCAACAGAGGCTTGTTATATGAAGCAAAACGGACCAGATGCCAGTGAGCATAGAAAACCCGAGAACTCACTAACTCTTTGGTCTCTCCTGAGCAGTGAGGAAGGAGTTTCAGGCTCTGGTGACGATTGATTAGGAATGCTGGCATGTCCCATTAGGCCTTTTGTTTTGTTCCTATAGTTGTAACAGAGATTGCTTCAGTTCGGGAAAGACAGGAAAAAGCTGGACAACAGTTTGGGCTGGGCAGGGTATTATAATGCTAGAGAGAAGCTAGATGAAATGATTACTTAAATGTACGTTTTCAGTATTTGGGTAGTTGAAATGACGATGTCTTTGAAGGGGCTTTTATTAGTATGGACTGAAGTAGCTTTATAATAAAACCTCAAAGATAGTTTTCAAAGATTTGAACTCATCGCACACTGGTCACTGTGCTCATGACCACCCTTGAGCCCCTTTGGTGGAATTCCACATCAGTTTCTGACCAGTTAACAGAGGGTTGGCAGTCCCTAAAATTCCAGAATCATTTTTTTATATCAATTTCATTATTGTCAAATATGTATTTAAAGGTTAAATTAAATAGCTTTAATACTGTTAGTTAGATCTAAATTTTGTTCATTTCTATTCCACACAGTTCCTGGAGTAGTACCAAATTACTAATACTTAATGATTGATGAATGAATACAATAATAATTATTACACATTGACACTTATTGAATTGTAAGATACACAGGTTAGTTGAAGAACTTTGAAACACTCTTCCATTTTTAAACTATATATATAGTATAATTTATAGTATATATTAATCAATAATTTTAATCATGAATAATAACCTGGAAATGTATGGAAGAGTTATTTTTTTAAATTATTTCAGAGAGGAAGGGGGAGAGAGATAGAAACATCAATAATGAGAGAGAATCATTGATCGGCTGCCTCCTGCACACCCCCTACTGAAGATAGAGCCCGCAACCTGGGCCTGTGCCCTGACCTGGAATGGAGCCGTGACCTCCTGGTTCATGTGTTGACGCTTAACCACTGAGCCATTCATGCCAGGCTAGAAGAGTTCTTATTTAAAACCTACAACTCAATAACCTGAACATTTGTGACTCCTGAGCAATTCCAATTTTCTTTTTAGTTGTAGAACTTCTTCAGTATAAGGAAGTTTTGGTGATTTCTTTTGGGTTTTTCTGAAACTTTCCTGGCACAGTCTTTTAACTGTGTATGTGTTGCCTGCTAGCAGGACTGCTGTGTTATGGTAGAAACTATTACCTGACTGGGTGGGCAGTCCGAGCCCACATCTGGGGCCAGGCCAGTATACCCGTTGGTTTGAGTGGCTTTGCAGAGCGTCTAAGGAACATGTGCAGGATTCTTTAGACCCAAGAATTCTATAAGCCATCAGAGAAGCTATTATCTGTTGAAAGGAAGCAAAGTTACCACTTCTGCACCAGGAAGTTAATTTCTGAACTTGTGGCTTGTGGAGAGTGAAGGTGGATGCAAGGTGAAATTTCAGAAGCAGAAACACCCCTTGGAACCATTAGCTCCAGGTATCTCGCTTTATAGACAGAAAAAATTATGGCACCTATTGGGACATTTCATTCCTGTTCAAACCCTGGATCTTCCCTTGTGCAAACTCTAGGAGCTCTAACTGATCTGTGCTTATAAAACCAGCAGATTGTCTCCCTTGCCTTAACTGTGGTTGTGTTTGGACTCTGGTGGTTCCTTTCTTCCAGCTTGAGAGGAGTGTGGGCTGGGAGAGGCACCGTAATTTGCACTGACCGTGTCTGGGTGCTGCTGGTCTCCAGGGTCTGCAGATTCTGGGAGCACATGGTCTTCAGCACAGGGCACATGAGTGGGAAACCACCTGCTGATCAGTCCAGTGGTGAGAAGCACGAGCAGTGAGGCCTGTGGTGTATGACCTGTGACAGATAAGAAGACACCAATGAACCTGACTGAAATTTTGATATGAGCCCTTGAACCATTGAAAGCCAGGAGTACTGCAGAAGGAAAACTGTTTCAAGCACAATGTGATTTCCCACTTTTTACTCACTTTGAGAGTGAACCACTGAGGGGCCTGTTGTATTCACTGTGTGTTTATAAGGAAATCTTCATCTAGAAACCATGGACCCAGTCTGGTCAGGGTCCCTGCTTAAATTGTTAAAGCTGCTGCTCTAACATTGTGCTAAAATGACTGAAAGAGGATCCTATGCTGTCTAACTCACTCACTAACCTGCGGGAAACTGAAGGACATGAAAACCAAATCCCTGTCTTCCTCACCGGGAGCCTGCGATCTGGGGTGTTTTCACACTGACAGGTTTACAGAGGACTGTACAGAGCTGTGTCTACATAATCTATAGCAGAACCAGCGCCAATGCTTGTAATATGACTTTTTATATAATTTCAGAGCGGAGGTCAACTTCTGATCAGGTAACATACCAAAGAGTCAGGATGGTTCTCCTTGTTCTGAGTAGCTGGAAGGTTCCATGTTTCCTCTCACATGGGTAATGAATTTGCACATATTTGGTAAAATTCATTACCATCTTGCTTTACATTTTATTTAAGGATTTGCAGTTCAAAAATAAATATGTGTGACATACCACTGGGTTTGGATTGAAGAAAAAGTGTAATATCTGAGACCATCAGATTGTGTGTGTGTGTGTGTGTGTGTGTGTGTGTATAGAGAAAGGGAGAGGAGAGATTAAGAACACATTGAACTGATAGCTGCTTTGTGCATAATATACAAGCAGGTTAGGCGAGTGAGTTAAGCAGCACATCTAGAAATGTTTTTTCATGTGCACAGAAATATAGTCTGTCACTTACTGTTAGAATTCAGGCCATCTATCTATCTGTATAAAAGCCTAAGCAACCATCACAATTGAATGATGACTGAACAAGCTGTGTGAGGCGACCAGGCTGGCAGGGGGGTTAGTGAGGGGTGACCAAATGACAGAGCAGCAGGCTTTGTGGGGAGACCTGGTTGGT
>PVJC01019861.1:0-15239 GCA_004026665.1 Murina feae | reverse complement strand
TATATAAATAAAAGCCTAAGTGACCATCACAACTGAACGGACAACTGAACAGGCTACGTGGGACGACCAGGCTGGAAAGGCAGTTAGTGAGGGATGACCAAATGACTGAGTACCAGGCTGCATGGGGCGACCAGGCCAGCATGGGGGTTAGTGAGGGATGACCAAACGACTGAGCAGCAGGCTGCAAAGATGGAAGCACCCACAGCCAATAAGGAGGGAATATGCTAATTGACTGCCACACCCTCAAAGATGGTGGTGCCCACAGCCAGTAAGGAGGGAATATGCTGATTGACTGCCACACCCTCAAAGATGGTGGTGCCCACAGCCAATAAGGAGGGAATATGCTGATTGACTGCCACACCCTCAAAGATGGCGGCACCCACAGCCTCAAGATGGCCGGCAGGGGAGGGCAGTGGGGGGTGACCAGCTGGCAGGGGAGTATAGTTAGGGGTGACTGGGCTGGCAGGGGAGGGCAGTTGTGGGGGGACCAGGCCAGCAGGGGAGGGCAGTTAGAGGCGACCAGACCGGCAGTGGAGAGCAGTTGGGGGCAACCAGGCCAGCAGAGGAGGGCATTTGGTGGCAATGAGGCCGGCAGGGGAGCAGTTAGGTGTCATTCAGGCTGACAGGGGAGTGGTTAGGGGGTGATCAGGCAGACAGGCAGGTGAGCGGTTGGGAGCCAGCAGTCCCGGATTATGAGAAGGATGTCTGACTGCTGGTTGATCGGGCCTAAACTGGCAGTCGGACATCACCCGAGGCATCCCATATTGGAGAGGGTGCAGGCTGGGCTGAGGGACAAATAACCCTTCCCCCTCCCCAGTGCATGAATTCCATGCACTGGGCCTCTAATTGTTTCATGTTGGTTCCCAAAGTAAACAAACAAAAAACTTACAAAGTGACACAGACTGATTTTTAATTCTGCCTTTTCACCTGCCCCTTTGAACTATTGCTTGCTTTCAATAACTATTCTCACTTAATGTTCCTATGTCATCAGATGTATACATGGCACCCAGTACCATGCACTTGTTATGGTATAGTCTGTAGAAATAAGCCTGGTGTCTACTGTTGAAGGCTGGTCTAAGCTCTGAGGATGACATTCCAGCTGGTGAAAGATGAGAACTGATTTACACAGATGATTTTGAAGTGAGATCCTTTAGAATTTTGATGGTGTGGGCCAACAATCCAGTTGTAGATCTTCTGTCTGTGAATGGAGGCAGTACCTCACCCAGAGCAGGGCAGGCATTGACCGAGCAATGAGACCTGAACCCTCCTAGGCCACATAACCACATATGGGCACCAACCCCAGACCACTGGTAGGTCCATCTCATTGCATTGAAGACAGTTGAGTAAACTGGGCCCCAGTTAATGGAAGGCTTGCTGAAATAGGATGGAAAAGTGTGGCTCCTTAAAAATAGGTCCTCATGATATAAATAGTTGGCAAATCTTTTTGAGATTTGGGGTGGTGTTCCGTTGGCACCTGAGTTAAATTCCCAAAAGCCCCTCCAGAGTTGGAGAATACAACAACGCTTAATAATTTGTGATTGTCAGGTGTTCAGCCAAGAGATAAGTTGGCCAAAAAGAAACTGAGTGAAGGCCTTGTTGCTGTGTTCTCTTCTTAACTAAGGCTTAAGTAGAGGGGATTTAGTATAAATAATTTTCTTTGTTTTAATGGAAAATGATTATTAAAGTCAAATGAGCTCTTAAAATTTCTTAGTTGTAAGATTTGCTGTGTAATCATTCTTTTCAGTTTTTTCTAACACGTCTCAGTCACCCACAAGGGATTGGCTCCAGCCTTGTGGTGTGATGGGAGCAGCCCAGAGGAGTTGCCACAACTGTGTTCAAAGCCTCTTCTGTTTGGTTGTATTTTTACTGGCCTGTGATCCTGGGCACGTAAGTTAGCTTCTGAGCCCTATTTCCTCTTGGCAAAGTGGAACTAATGATAACAAACAAGATGGCATCTGTGTCGAATACCCAGTGTGCAACTGGGGCCCTGGGATCCCAGCCAGTCCTGCTGCTTCCATATAAACTCACTGGCACCACGGTCCTGCCCACCATCCAGGGCTTTGGGTCCTTGTCTGCTCAGTTTAGGGCTGCATGGTGACCTACGGGCTCTTCTCATGACTAAAATAGCAGGTGTGTGATCCTGACATTAGCAGCCATCGCAGCAGCCATCAGCAGCAGCCAGGATGTCTCTCAGAGTGGATACTGCAGTGAAGCAGAACCCAGGGATATCCCTGTTATTGGCTTCTCTTACATGAACCCTTGCTCTCCTGGCTCAGTCTTCTCTAGGCTCCCTCACTCACTGGCTTTCCTCTTTGGTTTGGCCAGTGGGGGCCATAGGAGGAAGGGAACCTCGAGCTCCAGGCCTTCACTTCACTCATCTGCCCTGGGCCCTGGCCTGGCTGCACTCTACCCCAGCACAGCTCCAGCTTGTACCTTTAACTGCATATCTGCAAAATGGGTTTTCTGAGGTTGAATCACCTTCAGGAGGAAGTTTACCTCCCTCCTTTCTTCCATCTCTCTCATTTGGAGTTATGGTGGTGGTTTCTCATTTCAGTGTGTGAGTGACAGCATGAACACAGACCATGCTGGGTAATACAGGAGCACGTTGTAAAGTGTGAACTCCTTCTTCACAAGCAGTCCACACTCTCCTCCCCAGAGGTGACCCACCATTGGCTGAATGAAGTGTTTTTCGAGAGCTTTTCACTTGGACAAAGTTTAAAGAAATTTTTTTACACCTGAAGTTAAACATTTGCATTGTTTCTGACTTCCAGTGTCAGTTTTTCAGACCTTGGAGTTGGGTGCCTCAGGCACACTATACAGTGAGAGCAAGCAGTTGTCACATTTTGTGTTTGTGAGCGGCATGCTGTGTGCTTTAACAGTGCCAACGACTCCTGGGCCCATCTGAAGGGTACACAGGGAAGAGGACAGGACACTGGTCTGGTTCAAGCCTAGGAACCCTTCAGAAACGGGCATACTAAAACTGCTGTTGTCCTTGCCTATCTTACATTTTCCTCTTTCTGAACCCTAGAGGTTAGAAAGATAGTCTCTCAGTGTCAAGGGACTGAGGTAAACACTGTGAAGGCCCCAAATTAAAAATGTTCCCAGAGAAATGATCCATAGTGTCAGGAGTCCAGGGACCTGCTGAAGCGATTCTTCTTAAATTGAACTTGAAATGTATGTAAACTAGGTCTTTACAAATCATTGAAGATAACACACTGTGTATATGAATGTCCCTTCATTTAAAAGTCCCACAAAATTCACAAGAGTGGATTTTGAACTTAAGGCTGATCTATTAGAGATGGCTGTGGGTTTTTCTTTCACAGTTATCGGTACTCTGGCCATCTCCAAACTGGTTTCACCTCATGAGAAGGAAGATGATGATGTTTATATACCACACCTTCTGTTGAGTTCGGGAGGTTGTAACAGCACACCACAGAGTAGGGGCTTAAGCAATAGACATTTATTCCTCACCGTTCTGAGGGCTGGAAGTCAGATCAGTGTGCCGGCACAGTTGGGTTCTTGTGAGGACTATGTCTCTGGTTATGTCCTTCCATGGCTTTCCTTGGTGCATGCATGGAGAGAGCACTAATTCTATCATAGGGACCCACCCTCATGGCCTCACCTAATCCTAATTATCTCTCAGAGATCCCACCTCCAGACAGCATCACAGTGAGGAATAGGGCTTCAACATATGAATTTTGTATTGGGGGTTCCACAGGCATTTAGCCAAGAGCACCCTGTCTGTTCCTAGAAAGGATATGGAACATTGTGACTGAGCTCTGCTGTGGATGCAGAAAGGGATTTGAGCCTGAAAATATTCGTAACTGCTTGGTCCTAGATACCTTGATCAGACAGTAATCTCACTGTCTTACCTCAATGTGGAATTTCCTGAGAGCTGGAGAGTTCTTGGCCCCAGGTGGAGTTGGAGTCCAGCGGCCATTTGCTTAGCGGGTCTTGTTAAGGGAACTGAGTGTCAAGAGAACAGCTCCTACCCATGGCCAGTTCTTCTCAATGGGAAATTGGAATTTGGTTACTTATTTATTTATTTATTTATTTACTTACTTACTTATTTTTAATCCTTACCCTAGAATATGTCCATTGATGAGAGAGAGAGAGAGAGAGAGAGAGAGAGAGAGAGAGAGAGAGAGAGAGAGAGAGAGATCGGCTGCCTCTTAATAAGTGCCCTGACTGGGGATTGAATCCGCAACATTTTTGGTGTATGGGATGATGATCCAACTGACTGAGTACCCAGCCAGGGCTGGAATCTGTCTCTTTTGAAGAAGAGAGAGAGCTAGAAACATCAGCAATGAAAGAGAATCATTGATCGACTGCCTCCTGCATGCCCACACAAGGGATTGAGCCCAAAACCTGGGCATGTGCCCTGACCAGGAATTGAACTGTGACCTCCTGGTTCAAAGATCAATGCTCAACCACTGAACCACACTGGCTGGTCTGGGATCTGTTTTTTAAGAGACCATCGGCTTGTGTCTTCTGAATTTTGGCAGCTTTCTTATGATGGTCTTTAAGCAACAGGAGCAACTTAAGATTTGAGCTGGTGTCTGGCTGCTCGTCTGCAGCCCTGCACTACTGAGTTCATGTCTGTGTATCTTGCTGGGTAGCATCACTCTTGTACTAGCTGTTCTTGGTTCAGGACCTGCCTATACAGGACCCAACGCAGACCTGCTCCCATACCTGTTAGGGTGTCCAGGAAGCCTATAGCCCAGCAATTTGGGGAAAGACTGTTGGCTTCTCCTTTGAAAGGGCAGAGGGGTAAGCTATCTTTTGAGCTCATCTAGAGAGACCCACCTGTGAAGAGCTGACAAAGATTAGGGGGAGGAGAGGAACTGTCAGGATGTTTTCAGGAAGCAAAAGAACTTTTGTCAGCTAAATATAGTTGACCAGATGGCCCTGGACACGTATTCTAGCTGAGGGTCTGAAAGTGTGAAGACTGTTTCTGGGCCATCATCCTTAAACCAGTGACCTCCACCGGGTGGCTTAAAACAGCCAGAAATGCATCCTCTCCCAGCTGTAGAGGCCAGAAATCCAAATTCAGCAGCAGCAGGGCAGGACTCCCTCCAGAGGCTCTAGGGGTAGATCCTTCCTTGTTTTCCCAGTTCCTGGGCCTCCTGACAATCCTTGGCTGTGACTGCATCACTCCAACCTCTGCCTCTGTGTTTCTGTGGTGTTCTCCTTTCTCTGTCTATGTCTAATTCCCCTCTTCTTATAAGGATTTTATCATTGAATTAAGATATATCCTGCTCTGATGTGACCTCATCTTTTGCATTCTCCAAGACCCCATTTCAAATAAGTTCCAACTATAGGTTTCAGAGGTTAGGACGAGGAGATAGCTTAGAAGACGTAATTGATCCCACTGTATCCCCGACCCCAACATTGGCTGACTACCCCCACCTTGAGCCTCTATCCCACAGAGATGTGTGACAAATCCAGGCTCTGCACCATGACACAAGTTATTTGTGAAACAATGTGAGTTGGTGGCGTTCTGGCTGCAGTGGGGCTTCCTGTGGGAGATACTGTGTACTCTCTGTGTCTTCACATCCCTCCTGGGACTCCCAGTCACTGTCTGATGTGCACACAGGTGCAGTCTTTTCTTCGCTTGCATGAAAGGACACTCAGTAATGGGCAGATTTTTCTGCACCTCCTCAGTGCATGGAAGTCATGATGCACTGAGGGTAGGCATCGGAGTGGAGTTGCCTCTAGAACTGTTACCTTGAAATGGGAAGAGTGTCATCCTCACCAAAGGGCCTCTGGTGAAGACAGAGATAGGTCGACACCTAATGAGACTTGGTCCACTGGATGTGTAATAGTCTTACTATTAGAAAGTAGTGATAATAGTCTTATTATTAGTATTCAGTGTGTAATAAATAGTTTTACTATAAGTAAGTAGTGGTAATAGTCTTACTATTAGTAGTCAGTGTATAATAATTTTGCTATTAATAAGTAGTGGTAATAGTCTTGCTATTAGTAAGTAGTGATAATAGTCCTACTATTAGTAGTCAGTGTGTAATAGTCTTACTGTTAGTAGCTGGTGTACAAATCAGTTTCTGAACTTTACTTCTCTGTAAGAGATGGCAGGCACTGTGGTTTATCACAATAGAATAATAACACTGGGCTGATGGAGGCTGTGTCTCTAGTACAAGGAATGTGTAGATGTCCTATTAGTCATCATGAATATCAAAGCTTTGTTTCTGTAACATGATGAACTTTTAAATTTATGCAAGAACTCTTAATTATTTCCTCTGTAGGTGCACCTGCAATAGGAAGCACCTCTCTTGGTCTTTTCCAGGGAGGCTATGGTTCTGCAACCTAGATCACTCCTGCAATCTAGGTTGTAGGTGAGAATATGAAGACTGAAAGACTTGTTTTCCATTCCAATTAGGAGGGAACATTAGTTGACACCCATATCATTCAGTAAAACATGGACATTGATAAACTAGTACTTTATTAATGCTTCTTACTGAATTGAACTCAATAGGAAAGTTGCATCGTGTATTTTTAGTTGTTTTCTTTTGTTTTGTTTTGCCACATCACAATGAACACAACAGTATTTTACTGTTCTGTGCAGTGAGTTTTCGGAATTGAAAAAAGGTCAGAGCCGTGAGAACATTCTCATGGGATAGTGAGAGGAAGCAGCCCTGAGCACAGTGCTTGCAGAGTCTCTGTCTATGAGGTGGTGGCCACTTTGTTCTCATTATCAGTTGGTACGATAGCTGGCACCCCACCTCATTGCAGCCAGGAAGTGTGATGGCTGGCAGACTGGCAACCCTTTCCCTTTCCAAGTCTGAAGGGCACTATAGTGATGTGATGTTTCACTTACCCACACAATTAAAATAAACCTTTCATTTCGTTCTTGCTCTGTCTTACCCACTCCCCACCCACACCCACTCCTTCTAGAAGCTAGAGGCCTCCTGGGAAAAAATGAAGGGCCTTAGATTTGACTCAGGCTGAGTTATTAAACCTCCCTCCACCCCTAGCCCCAATCAACTGGAAAGTTTTAAGACACATGGTTAAGATTTGTTCCCAGGAAGGCTGAGCTATCTGGAACGGTGGGGATGAATACCAAGTATCTCCAGACTTCCATTTCCGCTTTATTCTATTTTTTAGGTTTTGTTTTGCTTTCTCTTAGACTGTGTTTGAGATTCATGCTCCAATGCTGGAAGACTCAAGCCACAGAGCATATGGCAGAACCTGCTTTTTATTACTGCTTGCCACATAGCATCTTTTTGTGCACATAATCTAGACCTGAATTCCCTGGGGCATCTTCCTTCGTCTCCAGGCTGTAAATCTGGCTTATGGCTGTTAGCCTGTTAGCTTTGCAACTGTAGCCTTGCTGGCCGTAGAATGCTTTTCTGAAATGTTGCTTCAGTTGGCTTGAACCTGAGGGCTGTGAGAAGTCTCTGTGCTGGGTCTTGTTGAGGACTGATCCCAGAGGAGCCTTTCTGTTTGAGCTCCTTTCGGACCAACTACTAATGGAGATATGGTTTATGAAAGCACTCAAAATGGAGTCTAGGGAAACATGCTGCTGGTCTGTCAGAGAGTTTGAAGGCTTAAGAATGGTCATTTGTTTTTGGCATTTGCTGTACAAATGTACAAAAAGGATTTCAGGCTAGTAGATCTCCGGGCCAGTTAGTTTGGGAGCGTCCCTGGGGCAGGCGTCTTTCTCTCAGCTCCTCACTTTTCTGTGACAGGGAAGCTACTCCTTGAATTAATATGCAGATTTGCATATTAATCAACAGGTTGGTTGATTATGTTACCATAACAAGTTCAATTTAAAGATATTTTATAAAATTGATTTTTAGTGAGAAAGGAAAGGGGGGGTGGAGAGAGAGGAGAGACAGAGAGAAAAAGAAAGATGGATGTGAGAGGGAAACATTGATTGGCTGCTTCCTGCAAACCCCCTCCTGTGGATTGAGCCTGAAACCTGGGCACGTGCCCTGACCCAGAATCATACTGGCAACCTTTTTGGTGCACAGGATGATGCCCAACCAACTGAGCCATACTGGCCAGGCCAACAATTTCAATCTATAATAATAAAAGTGTAATATGCCACTTAGACTGGACAGCCGAACAACCTTCTGGATGTCCTTCCTGATAAAGTCACAGCAGCAGAGGTTGAAGCAGAGGCAGTTAGGGGCAATCAGGTAGGCAGGTGAGCAGTTAGGAACGATCAGGCAGGCAGAGTGGTTTGGGTGATTAGGCAGACAGGCAGAAGAGACCAGCGGTTAGGAGCCAGCAGTCCCAGATTGCGAGAGAGATCCCTGCAGGATCAGGCCTAAACTGGCAGTCAGACATCACCCAAGGGGTCCCAGATTGTGAGAGGGTGCAGGCTGAGGAACCATCACCCCTCCCCACCCCCCGCATGAATTTCGTGCACTGGACCTCTAGTTTAAAAACAAAACAAGTAAGGGATTTGTTTCTAGGAGGCCTCAGGATTAGTGGTCTCGTTCCTGGCCACAAACTTAATTAAATTGTTACAAGCAGATCTTGTAAGTGCATTAAGGGTTTTTTTTTTTTGTTAGTTTCTTTGGGGGTGGGGAGGAGTGCTAGGCTTTAATTTCTTGCTTTTTTTTTTTTTTTTAATCTAGGTGGATTCTTGGTTGGATTGGGAATTCTATATCTGAATATTACTGAGAAGTCCTTGAGTTTCTTGCATTTATTTTTGGGTTTGCACCAGTTTTGCATTATCTCATTTGGGTATTAAACAGTTCCAGAATTGGCAACACCGAGAGGAAAACCAGATGTGTATGCTCCACAGCACAGTGCTCTTCGATCCAGGATCCTCCAGTAGGCTGCTTTATATCCATGCCCGGGGCCACTTTTCTTTTGGAAAATAATCGGCTGTGCTTCAGAAATGCACAGAGGAACCCTCTAAATGAAGCTGAGGTGTGGCCCATGCCTGCACCCCACCCCTGAGTACCTCACAGATGATGTGCTGCCTTTCGGGGAGCTCCACTGTAAATGCAGCCGCAGGCTCGCAGTGGCTGGCAGCCGGGAGGTGCTGCCTCTGGCTACTGGCCTGGAAGCTCACTGCATTCCAGTTAGATCGTTCTACATTCCAGAGCCTATTTGGAAAAGGTACCGAACAGAAAATGAGCAGGAAAATGAAGAAGGAGCTGAAAGCTCATTTTTGGGAAATGAGTGGGAATTCATCCAGGCCAACTTTGTGCCGCAGATCGGCTGTGGTGAGATGAGTAGGAGGCAGGCTTAGGTGCTGGGCCACCCACCCTCTCCCAGTGCTGGAGTCAAGGTGTTGGAGCTGAGCAGCAGGGCTCCTGCTGGGACCTCACGTGGTGGAAGTCCCCTGGGCAGGTTTCTCTGCAGGGTCTGGAGTACGAGCAGGGAAAGAATGATAACTAAGTGACTGGAAGGTCTTTTCCTCCAGTAGTTTGCACATTAAATGTTTAACTCATTTCTGATCACTGAGCAAAACCAAACCAGTGTGGAAATGTTTAAAAGGCATAGCATTTTGAATAAATTCCCAATGGAGAACATTTTTCTATTTTTATTTTCATTTACCAGCCAGGCTGTTAATGTGCCTATCTTCACTATTATATTTCTGCACAATTAGATTCTGAGGTTTCTGACATTATAATTCTTAAGATTTAATCAGCTGTGTAGATAATGTGAGAAGTCCCTTTATTGGCAATGGTGATGGGAAGTCTTAGGATACCGTAAAATGCCTTTCATTTGTAGAGGGTAGTAGCTCATCGCCAAAACCAGAGTACAGGCAGAACCTTCTCAAAAATAAGTTCCATGATTTCATAAGTTTCCTTTAAAAATTGTTATATGATTTGACCTTAAATTCACTTGTTAAGGGATCTTTAAAATATACATCAATTATAAACTGTGACTACATTAAAATACCTAACATTTTAGCTTAGTATTTGAAAACATTGCTTAGATTTTTAAAGTTCAGTCCAGGATCCAGAAATCAGTCCTGAGTTAGGGCAGCCATCGCATCTTTCGCTTTCACCCTCCAAAAGGGCAGGTAGCTGTGTGGTTTTGAGGTGTTCCTACCCGGTCTCTCACCTTTCGTCTTTTCCCCTTTTTGATTTTTCCTAGCTGTTACGGAACAGCATTATTGCCCAGCACAATCTCTGACCTGAACCACAAACCTTCTCTGAGTGGGATGTTGTTGCCCACATTACTTTTTCTTCAGTTTTGCCACTGGGAATAAACCACACTTGATTGTGCCAATTAGACATGAGGTGCTGCACTGAGGGGACAAAAGGGCTGGTAAGCAAGAACGTTGCGTGGACAGTCCTACATGGGACTACTTCATAAAAAGGTCACAGATGTCTGTAAGTCAGGAGTGAGTCTGCTCACTAAAAGATGCAGGTGCAGATGCCAAACTACTGTGCCAGGCTCCAAACCAGCAGGTCTCCCACTTGCAGCTGTGTTGTCTTAGAGACTTGAAATAAGGTCTTGTGGGACACGGGGCCAACTAATGACACATTGTCCGGTCAGTGTTTCTGCAGTGGCTCCTCTGCTGAGCTAGAGGTTTTGAATCTCCAGATTCCTAAGAACGTAGCTATACATTAAGTAGCACAAAGAATTGACCATTTGAGAAATGTTGTGAAGATGGGGAATGAGGAAAGATGGTACAGAAGCCTTCAAACAGAGTGGTTCAGTCATTAACTTCAGACTTACAGACCAGGGTGAAGCAACCTGTGGAGAGAAGGAACTGCTGATGGCCTACCTCCAAAAAAGAGGCAAAGGGATGAAACACAAGCTGGCCACTGCCGAACCCTCTGATGGACAGAGGCTCCTAAAACACGTCCATGACTAAACACAGCTTCGTGTCTCCCTTTCTTCAGGTCCCAGCTAGTGTTTCTTGATTAGAGTCCTGTTCGTGTTGGGTGTTTGTGGAGTAGAGAACATATAGGGATGCTTGCTGGAGGGCCTAGGGAGCCCGCCTAGATCTTGCTGCCGTTTCTTAAAAAACAAAGATGCTTTTCCCAAGCCACAAGGAGACTGATACCTAGCGGAGGCCCTCTGGGTCATGCAGAGGAGACTCAGATTCTCAGCTTTGAAAATCGAGGGCCATGGGTGTGCTGAGGGGATAATCCCAAGTTCTGCTGTCCCCTGACTGCTCCCAGGCAGAGCTGGCTCCTCAGGTGGACTGTGGCCACACCAGCTGCGGTAACACCAATTGCTGCCTTTGACTGCTTGGCCCTATGGACCATGTTGTGGGGGTAGGGTGGCAGTCCTGGTGATGGCGAACCATGCCCTGTTTTCTGATCCTGGAAGATCTGAAGGAGAGTAAGTCCGGGGGGGGGGGGGGATGTGAATAATAGAGGAGACTTCAGTTTTCTCCAGTTTTATTTTTTAACCTTTCAAAAACTTATTAATGCAAACAGTTTATCATGGAAAAGAGTAGTGTTTAATAAAGAGCCATTGTTGTCAGCTCAGCCTTTTGGAGATCCAGAAGCAAGTTCCTGTGCTCGAAGAAGGCAGTTTCAGAAACAGCGGGTGCGGTGTGTGCATATCCTGTGGGTGCTGTGTAAACTGGAGGGCAGAAGTCCAATGTGGTCTCCCTGGGCTAAAGCCAGGTGTCGCAGGGCTCGTTCCATTGGAGCCTTCTTTTCCAGCTTCCAGAGGCTCCATAGTTCTTGGCTCGTGACCCCTTCCTCAAATTCCAAGCCATCCATGGCCAGTGACTCTTCGCTTGTGGCATCCCTCTGCCTCTCTGCAGCTGGCAAAGTCTCTGCTTTCAAGACACCCATGTGACATTGGTCCCACCTGATACTCAAGGACATTCTCCTGACCTTGAAATGATCAGCTCAGTCCCATCTGTAGAGTGCCTCTTCAAGTATCAGGGCCTGCAGGTCTGGGGAGAAGGAGGTGTGCATCTTGGGGACAGTATCCTCCAATATAGTTGGCTGGTGTTAGAATGTGAAACTGTGGTTTCTGAAGAAACGAAAAGCAGTTAACCTTCTGTCATCTTTTATTTTAAAAATGGAATTTACCTGTTTTTCCACTGATGAGTTGCTTGTTAAAGAAATAGAACTCTCATTTATCAAAAAGTAGAATGATATTTTAAAAACACAGACTCTGTTTTCATAAGGACTCCAAGCCCGCCTTTCTCAGAGCGGGCAATCTGTCTCTTCAGATACACACCATCTTCCTTAGCTCTTAGGCTGTTGCAGGAGATAACGGGCTGGCTGGGAATTGTGTTCATTGTTGCCCCACTGTGGATGGCCCACAAGTGACCCTGGAAGGTGGTGCCATAGGGATATAATTTGAAGGAGGGGTGGGTGCAATGCCCAAGTAAAAACCCTCACAGCTATGGCATCTCACTGTCATGAATATAAAAAGCCTCAGAGATTTCCTTTCTCACCTCCCCATCCTGACCTTCAGGGGATCAAGGTACCAGCCTACCTCCCGGCTGTTAGAGTGCCAGGTGGTCTGGTCTGGAGGTGGGTCTGGACGTGGGGGTGCTAGGTGGTAGAGTTACCCAGACCCTGTCGCTGGGCCCTCATCTGGTTCCCCCCTCCAGGTACAGTCCAGGATGCTGTCCCTGGTTGTCAAGGGGGCCCATGCCTTGGTGATTTGTCTCTGGAACTTGGTCTCAACACTGCCCCCCTCCCCACCCAGTAGTTCTGCTATCCTTCATCAGTGTCTTCTCTCCCAACCGCCGCTCCTCACGCAGAGATCTTCTTGGCTCCATCTGGAGCATTGGGTGTTGTAACTCACACCAGTGTTTCTGCTATTTCTTAAACTTGATGGTCAACTCTTGCGGAGGGGGGCGGCGGGGGGGAGTGCTTCTTCATCTCCCCTGACTGCAAATGCCTCAGGGGCTCCGGGAAGAGCTGAGGAATGTGCCCTCCCTGCGGGTGGAGAACATGCTGCCTTTCCTGTCCCTTCTGGCTGCCCTCTATGTCTCCCTCCCGTGAACCTAGAACAACAGTGATTTCCCAAGGTATTCACGTGCTTTATCTCCTGCTCCATGTCCCACTTTCTCTCCATCCCAATGCTCTCGGGTATGTCTTTGGCCACATCCCACACTCACTCTTCAGAAACCTGAGCTGGTTGCTTTTTTCCTGTGAGGCTTAAAAAGCCATCTTTCTGTCCGATATGTGGATGTTTGAGGGAGATCCTTTGCAGATGTGGAACAACCTGATCACACACACACCTACATTCACATGTGCTTACTACACACACATACGTTACTCCAGATGAGTTGCGGGCAGGTGGACCCCCCAGTGTGGAGTGCAATGCTGGGTTGTCCTCCTTGGTCCCTGTGGTCACGTGGAGTCTGCATGCATGCTTTCACTCTGTTCTTGGACCCGTGATGGTGCTAATGGTGTCTGCTTTTTCCCTCTAGGTGCTTCAGGGGGCCCAGCTGATAGCCGTGGCCTCCTCAGACCCCACTGCCACAGGCATGGATGGGTCATCTCTCCAGGGCAGTGACATCCAGGTCCAGTACGTCCAGCTGGCGCCAGTGACTGACCACACCACGGCAGCTCAGGTGGGTCTCCGTAGACGAGTCCTGGGTCTTTTGTAGGGATGAACACAGCTTGGTTATTTCTACCTTTGATGTTCTTCTGGGAGAAAGATGAGAAGTTAGATCTCGACCCAGGTGCTGGTCTTAAACTGATTCTTGAGCTATTTTGTCTTGTGCAAATGTTTGTCTATAAACTCAGAAGCAAAAAATAAATTGTAGTCAGTTCTCCTTAGAAAGTGAGGGATTCCCGTTGGCCTGAGACCTCGCTGCTCCTCTGTGTGGGCGGCACCCGGCCCAGGGCCCAGGAGTCGGCACTTCTGCTGGTGCCTTCACCCTTTTCCAAGGGGCAGGTTTTTGGGGCACTTGCCTCTGAGCAGCCCGCTGCTTTAGGGTGGAAATGTAGGATGGCCTGGCTAGCTGTGGTGCCTGCACTTGGTCCTGGGGGCACCATTTGGCCAGGTTTCCAGCTTCCCACACCGTGCTTCTAGCATAGAAGCCTGACGGCGTTGGCAGGAACTCTGCATTTGTAAGGCCCACTTGTGTTTGCTACGTGCTTGTTTAGCATGTCTGCTTGAGCACTGACGAGCTTCCACGGCCATCTGGTTTGCTGGATCTCCGCTTAAGCTGCTCTTACCCCTGCTTCCTGGGAGCACTGGAAACGGCTTTCACGCTCTGTTTGGACACTTCCTGAAATGTCAGATGAGAAAGTCACTTCTTTAGATATTTGAAGTGTTCTTGGAGCTGCCCCACGGTGAGTGTGCTCAGTAGATCGAACACTGTGGCCTCTCTAGAGTCACCCTGATTGGGGGGACCCAGGCCTGCCTCTCACCCCTAATTTAGTGGGGAGAGCTCGCATAAACCTGACAGCCTGATCTCCTTTAGGGGACAGTGTGAGTGGTTCTGTGTGGTTGGTTGGTTGTGTTTAGAACAACCAGTTCTAAAGTCAGTGCATATTCCTGTTTCTTGAGAGTGACCACAGACAGGATTGGTCCTGAGAGGGCAGTGGGTCGTGGAAACAAGGCCAAGGCTGCTGTGACGGGCACAGAGAGGCCGGTGGCTTGCATTCTCAGACCTCACAGGCCGTGGGGTTAAATCACTAACTTTACTGCTGAGATAAGACAAATGCCATTGTGATACAGGTGCTTGGCCATGGGAGGCAGGGGGCATGTGTGTGGGCAGGCTTGGCCTGGGGAGGCCTCAGAGCTCCCTGCCCCCAGGACCCTATGGATGTTCTGTTCCAGCCTACTAGGTATTGGGTCCTGCCCTGCCCCCTGCATGGTCTGCTCCTCTCCTTTTTGCTGAGCCTCTTGTGTCTCGATGCTGTCAGCCTTTGACATTTAGAGTTAAAGCCTTGCATTTCCAGGTGGTCCCTCTTCCCTCCTGCTCTCTGCTTTGCACTGTGGTAGGTGTCGTGTGCTCTCCATTGCCGTGGGAGGAAAGGAAATTCTCATTTGGTTTTCTTGTAGCCTTGTGAGGTGGTTGCTGAGAATGTAGCTAAGTAGGTTGCCCAAGGTCACCCTGATGACCAGGTGCCAGCTCAGTGAACTCAGCAGTCCTCTGAGGACTTAAATTCTTATTCTCCTGACTCACAATGAGGCCCCAGTTGGCTCAGAGTTTGGGAAGGTGTGTCCTAAAGAAGGTGTGTGCCTCACCCCCCCCCCCCCCCACCAGACCCCTCCAGTCGCTCCCACTGCCCAGGCACTTCCCACTCTGAGTCGTGTTGGGCTTCTTAAGAGCAGTGGCCACAGAGGCCCTTCCACTGTGGAGAGGAATG
>PVJC01019860.1:0-29771 GCA_004026665.1 Murina feae | reverse complement strand
CGACCCCCTGCCACCTCTTACCCGCTCCCCGGGCCCGCCACCTTGCTTTCCCACTTCCTGGTGCCCTGGTGCCACTTCCAACTGCCATAGGCAGGCAGTTGCAACAGAACCCTTTGGTTTGTTCTAGTTCTGTGGCTGTTGGCCTCCACCTTGGCTGGGTTAATTTGCATACAGCCACTCTGATTGGCTGTTGGTCTCCATCTTGGCTGGGTTAATTTGCATACAGCCGCTCTGATTGGCTGGTGGTAACGGTCACATTTGCATGTTTCGCTTTTATTATAGAAGATAAGGAACAAGTAAATAAGCATTATACAATGAATGGTAGTTCAAATGCCTACACAGATGACATGTAGAAACCAAAACTACAGCATGGAGATCAGGGAACACTTCAAAGAGATGATGCCTTATATTGAGTGTTGAAACATTGGAACTGATTATGGATAGCAAAAAAGCATTTCATGCATAGGGAGTAAGACACACAAACACAAAGAGGCAAGAGAAGGTCTGGCACATTTGGGGAACTAAATGCAAGCAGTTTCTTATGGAATCAATAAGGATAAAGGAGAAAGTCATTCTGGGAAGGAGCCAGGAGGCAGATAATGAAGGATATTGCATAAGCTAGAGTTCAGATTTCATGTTAACATAATGGAGAACCACTAATACCTTTAAAAGTAAATGAGTGATATAGTCAGTTTGACATTTCAGAAAGGTCATTGACAATTGCGTAAAGAATGAATTAGAAAGAAATAAGCAAGGCTAAGAAAGGTAAACTTTTGAAGTATAATCAAATGGAATAATCAATAATCAAAGGGAAGAGTACTGAGAGTCTAAATTTAAAGTATGACAGGATGGTGAGGAATAACAAATTGAATTGAGAACTGTGTCAGATGGAAAATTAATAGGCCAAGGAGATTACTGATTTGATGTAAAATAAGAAGAAGCAATCCAGGATGTCATCCAAGTGAGTGGTGTTGGCAATAGGTAAATGGTGATACCAGTCACTGAAATATGTCATCGGCAGGTGTGAGAGAAGCAGAGGTTTCTATGGATAGAGGGTTAAAGAAGAATCATTATTAAATACCTTGATATTAAGCTAGATCACCTAAAAGTCATGTCCACAAATAATCAACATAAAATTGGGGAATTAAGGTTGAAAATCAGGAGGGCATATTTTGGAAATCTATAGTATGCCAGATATTTTTAGATCATTGGGAAACTGGAAATTTACCTTTTAAAGGTTACATTTTAGAAAGGTAGCTTAAGTACACTCATTGTTCAAGCAATGCTTTTATTTTTTTTCCTTGCAGCCAATCCAGAGCATTCATTATGTATATATTTAGAGGCCTAGTGCACAAAATTTGTGCACAGGATGTGTGTGTTCCTCAGCCCAGCCTGCACCCTCTCCAATCTAGGACCCCTCGAGGGATGTCCAACTGCCCGTTTGGTGGGATCGGGCCTAAACGGGCAGTCAGACATCCCTCTCACAATCCAGGACTGCTGGCTCCCAACTGCTTGCCTGCCTCCCAGCCTGATCACCTCCTAACCACTCCCCTGCCTCCCTGATCAATGCCTAACTGCTCCCCTGACAGCCCAGTTGCCCCTAATTGTCCTCCCCTGCTAGCCTGGTCACCCCTAACCGCCCTCCCCTATAGGCTTGGTCACCCTCAACTGCCCTCCCCTACTGGTCTGGTCTCCCCCAACTACCCTACCCTGCTAGCCATCTTATGGCTGCCATCTTTGACCACATGGGGGTGGCCATCTTGAAGTGATGGTCAATTTGCATATTACCTCTTTATTAGAGAGCAAATATATGTGTGTGTGTGTGTGTTGTCTATATTGCTTATTAATGTGGATGCCAGGGCATGGTAATGTTAAAAGTGTAAATTTCCTCATTTAAAAATATTAACATTGAAATATTTCTTATCCTCTGGGGTGGGTGTATAAAAGTTATCAAAATCATGCATACACTCGCATATGTACAGACATATACATACAACACACAGAACCAACTGACCTTAAAAGGCCTGGCCACCTTAGCAAAATGAACTGCTGCCTGAAGGATTTGGTCATGATAATCAGTGTCAGACCAAGAGCTGAAACAACAACTATCCTTTTCTTTTTTCAAACGAAGGATGTGAAGACATAATTGAGATGTCCACCCCTATAGCAAGTTCTCCATCATGTTGCTAAAGTCAAAAAGCTAATCTAATGGACAACATTCCTAAAATATTCAGATTCGTTGGCACAGATGCTTTAGGCAGGATCAATTGCAAACTCTTCTTTTCCATTTGGAATTTCCATTGCACATTTCAAGTTACCACATAGCACCACAGTGGCAAGTAGAAGGCCATGGTCCCCGGAAAAAAAAATAGAGATAATAGAGGGGAAGAGCCATAAGGTCAAAAGATATTTTCCTGGAAATTCTTGCAATATACCAAGTGATGCCTTGGAGGGGAAAAAAGCCGCTTAAAAAGACAGCAGCTGCTATAATGCTGCTTCATTACAGACCCAGTGGAGCAGAAGCAATGCATCCATTTTGCCTTTTCCTTCATTGATGATATCAATGGAGCATTAATGGAATTCTTATAGTCTACTAGAACGGTGTAAATGTATCCTGAGTAAATCTTATATCGACTATATTACAATACTCTCTTTTTTAAATAGGGAAGAACCTCACTAGTTTATTTCTTACATAAAAAAAGTTACATAAGGAATATAATTTGAGATCCACAAAAAATAAGTAGTCAATACATTTTTAATTTAAGATTTCTATTACCATTAGGAGAATAGGTAGAATTTAAGTCTAAATTAAAACTCTCATTAGCAAGCTTGTTTCATTGACATGTCACACAGTCTTTCTCCAGTTAACAAAGTCAAGGTGCTTTTATTGTTGTTTCTTTATTGATTTCACTTATTTGTCTTTTAACAGAAAAGATAATTCTTCTTGTCCTTTTATTTTGTTAACAGAACAGGTTGTGCTTTCAAAACAAAAGCTGTGCAAATGACAACATTTATCTGGATTTTAAAAATCTTGCCTACACTATGATCCTGGGGGTGTCCACTTACATAAGAATTTGGGGGCTAGACCTGGACCCAGATGTTGCAAGTAGATTTGCAAATGGCAAAGTGCTGTTTGTTGATCTGCCTGCAAATCTATTTGCAAATGCAAATCCTCTTTTCAAACAGATCAGAGGGTTTTTTTGTGTGTTTTTTTTAGGTCCAGCAAAAATCCTTGAGCAAAGCAAAATGTTGATGGAATGTACATGTGGCGCTTGTATGGACTTCCAACCACATGCTCTCGCATCTGCATCGCATACATTCAGAGAATGGCAGCAGACAGAACGCAGTGACACATTTTCAGGGATGCTGAGGCATCCTGCTGTAATTCAGGGGACAAGCAGAAGCTGTGGCTAATCCAAGCATCTCCTTTTTAGTCCTTCCAAAGATGACTTGGAGCACGCTTTGAGGCACCGGTTTTATCTTGCCAGACAGTTTCCACTTGCCCAAAGCTAAGAATCCCTTTTTTACATGCTTTCTCTTTTGGGCACATGTCCCTCCAGCAGATTCCCGTCCCAAGGATCCCGACCACGAGGGCAGCTCTCCACTGATGCTGTCTGTTGAGGTCAGCAAGTCATTCAGATTTTTACTTTCTTTCCCTCTGATGATGATAATGATGATGGTGATAGTGGCAGTGGTGTTGGTGGTGGTGGTGGTGGTGGTGGTGGTGGTGGTGGTGGTGGTGGTGGTGATGGTGGTGGTGGTGGTAGTAGTAATAGCAGATAATTTATAGCATTGCCCATGTATATTACCTCATTTACTCTTCACCACTAGTCTATTACATGCACACAGTTTTCTGTCACCTTGTCCTGTGCTCCTCTAATCTAACAAATCAATTTACACAAAATTTTAGTGGTGGAAAGAAAGTATGGTTTGCTTTTCACCCCTCACATCTGTCATCTTCTCTCTTTACATTTTACCAATGCCCTTTTTCAATGTCAGACTAGTGCCAGTGTCTCCTAACCAATACCTACCCCACTCCAGACTTGTCTTCCTATAATCCATTTCCTCTGAATTGTTGGTAAAATGATGGATTGGGTTCTAACCGGTTTGGCATAGCGAATACAGCATCAGCTTGTGGACTCAAGGGTCCCCGGTTCGATTCCAGCCAAGGGCATGTACCTTTGTTGCGGGCACATCCCCAGTGGGGAGTGTGCAGAAGGCAGCTGATCGATGCTTCTCTCTCATCGATGTTTCTGACTCTCTATCCCTCTCCCTCCTTCTCTGTAAAAAAATGTATTTTTTTAATGATGGATCTGAACTACAAATCTAACCTAGTCATTGTACTACTTTAATGTTACTCTATCACCTACAGGATGAAGGTCATAATCCTTAGAACAGAACAAAAGCCAGCTGTCACCTCATCCATTTAGTTTCTTTTCCCACTTCTTTTCTTCTTAGGACAAAATGACTTTTTAATTCAACCCCTTGGATACAACTTTACCTCATGCCTTTTCAAAGCATCTAATATAATAAAAGAGAAACATGCAAATTGACTGTTACCACCAGCCAATCAGAGCAGCTGTATGCAAATTAACCCAGCCAAGATGGAGACCAACAGCCATGGAGCTAGAGCAAACCAAAGGCTTCTGTTGCAACTGCCTGCCTAGGCTGGCTGAGCCTCTGCTCACAGCCATGCCCACCAGCCAATCAGAGCGGCTGTATGCAAATTAACCCAGCCAAGATGGAGGCTGGCAGGGCGGCTCTGCACTGGGAGCCACCACAGCCGGCATAGCTGTGCCAGGTGTGTCAGCTCAGTGGGAGGGGGGGGTCCGGCCTGGGGCTTCCTCGGAGCATCCAGGAGCAGCTGTCCTGGGGCCACTGCCTGGCTCCACCCCCCGGGGGCCTCCACCAGGTGTGTGGGAGAGCGGGTCCTCCACAGGGCTTGCAGGAGCAGCCATCCTGGGTCCGCTGCCTGGCTCCGCCCTCTGGGGGCCTCCCCGGGGCATGCAGGAGCGCAGGGGGCCTCTGCAGGGTGTGTAGGAGCAGTCGTCCCGGGTCTGGCTCTGCCCTGGAGGCCTCCTCGGGGGCGTGCGGGAGCACCCGTCCAGGGTCCGCTACCTTCATCCACCCCCAGGGGCCTCCACAGGGCGTGCGGGAGCATCTGCTGCACAGTGCGGAGAATCCGAAGCCAGTTCACTGCCCAGCTCCACCCTGGGTGTGTTTGCTCAGGAGCAGGGCCCCACCGAGGGATCCTGCACCAGCGTCCGCCCCTCACTGCCTTTAAAATATCTTGAATATCATGTAGTCAATTTATGAATAATCCTGATTGGAAGTGAAAGTTGAGATTTGCTAGCCGGGCAGAAGCACCGTAAAAACAACTGAAATATGCCGATTAGGAAACTGAAATTTTGAGGAAGATTTTAAAGGTACAGATTTATCTATAAGGAAGGAACTTGAGGCTATATTTAAGAGGAAGCCAATAAAATATTTGTTCAGTAAAAGTATTTTATTCACATGTAAAAGATCATTTAAACTGATATTTTATCAGAATAAACATATTTATGATATTTATTATAATAAAAAGAACCAATTAGTTGACTGAATTATTTTTTTTAATCTTTATTGTTGAAAGTATTGCATATGTCTTCTTTTTGTCCCCATTCGTCCCTTTTAGCCTGCCTCCACCCCCACCTCAGGCCTTCACTATCCTATCGTCTGTGTCCATGGGTTATGCACTTTTTTTTAATGCCCTTGAGACCCCACCAGGAAGCCAAAGCTGGAGTTTATTTATTTAAGGAGGTAGGTGCTTTTATTCTCTTGCTATGCAGAGATCAGCACAAAAAGATGGAGTTGTCAGGACGGTGTAACAGCAAAATCATTGCGGAGATGGCATTCAAACATTATTCAAGATAAAGAAAATTGTACTGAAGCTACAGTTTGGGGAAGTTTTCCAATTGATTTAACACAGTAAAAACATTTCCATCTTCCTTATAAGGCTGATTGGTTCCCAGATTATTTTTGGTTTAATCTCATGTGTCTCATTAGACAGTGGGTGTTTATTTCCATCCCTACTCTTTTCCAAATTGACCCACATATTGGAGAGAATGTACATATACTTTCGTTATATGTAAGGCTACTTAAATTGAGACTCTTCACTTTGGATCTGCAAACATTTATTTCTAACTCCTATTAAAGATATTAAAATGAGTTCTTGTTGAAATTTGAGGGTAGGAGTAGTAATTATAATGTAATTTGTTGTGAAATTATAACTATGGTAAAATATTACGGTCTGAAGAGTTATTTCTGCTCTTATAATGATCATGCTAAAGTTTTGGCACTCATTTAAAATTCATGTTTTTTCAGAGATTCAAGTACATTCAAGAGACATGAATACTCTCTTCTTTAATAAATCTAAAATAAAATATCTTGTTTCCCTTAAAGATCCAAGAAATGAAAGTAGGCAGCATTTTGTAACATGACTTATGCTAGTTTTAATTATGTCTTTTTCAAAAGCAAAACTTCTAAAAATCATTTGAATCTGGGAACGTTTGCTGTTCTCATTTGTTTTGATGCAGTATTAGAAACTAATTTTAAATGTCAACATTGGTCCATTATGTGGTTTTGAGTGTTAAAAGTAAAACTAATATAAGTAAAGATCCCACAGTAATATAATGCCATTAAAAAAAAACACAAAACACTTACCCAAAGTTTTAAGTTTCCTAAATTATTATCAACTCCCCCTATGAAATAGAAGTCATATAGCAAATATCTTACTGTTCTGAGATAAGACCATTAAAACTAGAGTAACCTCAACTAACTCACTGATAGTCATGAAACTAGGTTTCAACGTTTTTGCACATTCTTTTTGTTGTTTCATACTTCCTATCTACAGAGCAAAAAGTACTGAAAGCCTTCTATATTTGTAACTGGTCTCTGTTCCCTAGAAATCATCGAGTCATCCAACAAATGAAAAGGCAAAGGGCAATCACTTTGTGGAGCAGAAATAGTTCTCAAACGCCAGTTTCAGTGCTTTTTCAATAATTAGAAATTTGAATAGGTGGCAGAAATAATATTGAGCAAGGATAAACACACATTTCTTACACAAAACACGTTTTCAAAATACATAGCACAGTTAGAAGCATTTAATATTTTTCACAGATCAACGTGATACATCCAAATTCTTATGGTTAATTTCTGAAATTCGGACAAAATCAACATATCTGATCTTTTTAATCTTATCAAAAAATAATGCAATGTTTCCAAAAGACTCAACTATGGAATAAAAAATGAATGAAACCATGAGATTTACTAAACCGTAAGCCAACCTGGTGCCATGGAGCAACACCATCAAAGGCTGCTTGAGAGTTTTGCACCTATTATAATAAAATTATAGGGCAGATATTATATTGTAAAATGCAACACCCAAAAATAATGACTGTATTTCTCAGTGCAAAGAGAAGTCTGCATTTCCCCTGCCCAGAACTTCAGAGCAGTGTATGTTCAAAAACAAGAGGTCAGGAACGAAGTACGTCAGTGACACCTTTTCCTTGAGGATCAGAATTGGAGTTATACTGGAGGTCTTAGGTGAAATGAGTTTGACGGATTAGGTTCGGTTACTGGCTGTCAGTGCACCACATAAAAAACACTGCACACACAGAGCTTAGTGAAACTAGCTGTTTACCGCACAGGAAAATTTCTTGATAGAGTTAGCATGAAGACAAATGAACTGTTACCCCTAAGAAAGGTGTCCCCTTAGGTTAGGTTTGAGGTTAGCAATTCCAAACACTAAAAACACTTGACTTCCTATGGCTGACAGGCTCATTACCTTTGTAAATACCGAGGCTTAGCTTTGAATCCTGGGATTCTTCTTTGAGTTTCTAGGGAATGCAAGTAGCATGAGTAGCTAACCAATTACCAAACAATAAAGAAATTAAAATGGGAAAAGACAAGAGTGTTGGAAGCAAATTTTCTTCATTTTTCTACCATCAAAGTTATTTAAACTTTCTCCTTTATCATTGCATCCTTACCACTTCCATCTATTCAAGACCTTCTGAATTTATCCTTCTTATTTACCATCATAAAAATCATATAAAAAGATATTTTTTATTAATAAGTAAGATAATGGGAACTCAGTTAGGATTAATTTTAAAATGGCAATGGGAATATTCAAACCATATATGTCAGTATTCCAAACTAGTGTTTTTCCCACAAATTTTTTCATATATAATTATTTCTCTGGAAACTATTTTATTTATAATAGACTTGGTACCATGTAAGTTGTATATAATCCCTTATGTCTCATCTATTATTTTCTTTCTCATCATACATTTCAATTACCTCATTTACATGGTCAAATGTGAATAGCACATATTCAAAAAATTCTATTTAAAATGCTTAACTATTACATTCTCTATTATTTTTATACTAGAGGCCCGATGCACAAAAATTTGTGCACTCGGGGCGGAGTTTTTCTCAGCCCGGCCTGTGCCCTATAGCAGTCTGGGACCCCTCGGGGGATGTCCACCTTCTGGCTTATGCCCGCTCCCCAGGTGATCGGGCTTAAGCTGGCAGACATCCCTCTGGCAGCCCAGGAGCCCTCAGGGATGACCACTTGCCAGCAGGGAGCAGGCCTAAGCTGCAGTCAGACATCCTTAGCACTGCTAAGGAGGCAGGAGAGACTCCCACCACCACCGCTGTACTGGCAGCTGTCAGCCTGGCTTGTGGCTGAGCAGAGCTGCCACTGTGGGAGTGCATTGACCACCAGGGGCAGCTCCTGCATTGAGCATCTGCCCCCTGGTGGTCAGTGTGTGTCATAGTGACCGGTCATTCCTTGTCCTTCTGCTGTTGGGTCAATTTGCATATTACCTTTTATTTTATAGGATATTGTTTAATATTTATATACTTAATATGTAATCATTACTTTTTATATAAGTAATCTTTTTCAAGTTACATTTTAAGGACAATAAGGAATTTCATGATATATCTATAAAATTATTTAGTCTAATAATCCTTTTTAACTTTTCTAACACAAGAATGTAAAAATTACCCATGATATCTCTACTAAAGTTATGGTAAGCAGTAAAAGTTCCCTCTTATGCTTATTACATACTCTTCTCAGAGGTTAATCATTTTTCCCAATGATTTTCTAAGTTCATAATTATATTAGAGGCCCCGTGCATGAAAATTTATGCACTGGAGTGGTGGGTCCCTCAGCCAGGCCTGTCCCCTCTCACAGTCCAGGAGCCCTCAGGGGATGTTCTACTGACAGCTTAGGCCCACTCTCTGCAGGGAGTGGGCCTAAGCCACAGTCTGGCCTCCCTCTGTGGGATGCAACCAGCTGATCAGGAAAGGGCAACTCCCCCATCATGCTGCTGCTGCTGCCACTGCAGGCCACCACAGCTGCCTGATTCTTGGTCCTTACAGCCACTGCAGCTGCCTGAGCCTCAGCCTGGCCCTCTCAGCAGCAGCTACCATCTGCCTGAGAGCCCATGGCATGTCAGCCAGGCCAGGTGGAGCCTGGGGGTGGCCGCATCAGCCATTTTTTTTTCAATTTATTTTTTTATTGGAAAGCAAGCTCTGGGCTTGCGTTTCCTGGGATCCCTGGCCCCTAGCATGCGTCCTCAGGCCTAACTACATTCCCCTCCCCCTTATCCTGGGTTGAGTGGCTAGCCCCCCGGTGATCATTACAGTTCTAACACCCTTAGGATTTTTATTATATAGGATGTCAATATGTATAGATTGGACACAATCAGTGTAGATCTGACACAAAGCTCACTTAGTCTAATTTTCTCACTGCTACTCATCTCCTGTCTGCAGCAGCCAACAACTATACCTCATGGTCTCTTGCTCATTTGAATACAATCTTTTTTTTTTTTTTTATCATCCTGGTTGCCCTTGGTTTCATCCCCCAACACACACACATACACAAAAGTCTAACAATTACATCAGAAAACCAAGCCTAAGATAACAGTATACCTACATGTACATGTTCAAAACTTGATTTGAGGTGGTGAACACACAGTACAGATGATACATTATAGAACCATACACCAGAAACCTATATAATTTTATTAACTAATGTTACCAAATAACATGAAGGAGGAGGAGGAGGCCACTTAAATATAGTTCATGAGGAAGAGACTAGGCTCAGATAACTTAATAGTGACTTCTATCAAACATTTAATCATACACACAATTTCCAAAAAAAAAAAAATAGAGGAGGGAACATATGCAAAAACACATTAGTAGACCAGTATTATCTTGATACCAAAACAAGACAAAAACTTTAGAAAAGTGCCTAACAATCTAATCTAATAAAAGAGTAATATGCAAATTAACCATCACTCTGAAACACCTAAGCCACGTCCACAAGCCAAGCCACACCCACCAGCCAATAAGAGTGACTATTTGCAAATTAACCCAGCCAAGACGGCGGCTGGCAGCCAGGAAGCTGGAACAAGCAGGAGGCTTGCCCTGGTGATGCAGGAAGCTAAGGTTCCTGTCTGTCTAGGCCGGCTGTGGCATCAAAGTTTCAACAACAAAGTTTCAATTGTAGAAGATAAACCCCAGAGACCTGCTTTCAGCCTTGGGCTCAAGGAAGTGCTTGGGTTGTCAGGGGAAACCCAACCAGGACCCCAGTTAAAGCAACAAAGTTTCAACTTTAGAAGTTAAATAAATTCCAGATACCAGTTTCCAGCCAGCCTCACTGCAAACACCCATTAGCTCCTCACCCAAGCTGGCCAGGAACCACAGTAGGGACCTGAACCCTGAAGGGCAGTGGCTAGCCTGAAGACGGCCCTCAGCCCCTCACCCAGGCTGGCCACACCCCCATGGGGTGAGGGTGCCCACTGGGAGGCTTGGCCAGCCTGAAAACAGCCATCAGTCCCTCACCCAGGCTGGCCAGGCACACCAGCAGGTGGACATCCCCCGAGGGATCCCAGACTGCGAGAGGGCACAGGCTGGGCTGAGGAACCCCCCCCCCCCCGCAAGTGCACAAATTTTTGTGCATCGGGCCCCTAGTATCTTATAAGCATAAATGCAAAAGTACACAACAAAATAATACCAAATAAAATTCAACAATCTAATCTAATAAAAGAGTAATATGAAAATTAGCCCTCACTCCATTACACCTAAGCCATGCCAACCAGCCAAGCCACGCCCACCAGCCAATCAGAGAGATGATATGCGAATTAACCCAACCAAGATAGCAGCTGGCAGCCACGGAGCTAGAGCAGACAGGAGGCCAGTGATGAAGGAAACTGCCTGCCTAGGCCAGCTGTGGCCTTCGCTCAAGGCAACAAAGTTTCAATTATAGAAGCCACAGAGCTGAAGCAAATAGGAGGCTTCGTTGCCTGCCTAGGCAGGCTGTGGCCTCTGCTCAAGGCAACAAAGTTTCAATTATAGAAGATAAATAAACCCCAGGAACCTGCTTCCAGCCAGCCTCACTGGGACCTTGGGTCAATGGGAGCTGTGGCCAGCCTGCAAACTGCCCTCAGCCCTTCACCCAGGCTGGCCAGGCAACCCAGTAGGGACCCAAACCCTGAAGGGGATATGGGAAGCCTGAAAACGGTCCTCAGCCCCTCATCTAGACTGTCCAGGCACCCCAGTAGGGACTCAAACCCTGAAGGAGGTGTGGCCAGCCTGAAAAGGGCCCTTAGCCTCTCACCCAGGCTGGCCACGCACCCCAGTGAGGACCCCCAACCTGATCTGGGCTTAAAGCAATAGTGTTTCAATTATAGAAGATAAATAAACCCCAGAAACCTGATTCCAGCCAGCCTTGCTGAGATGTTAGGTCAATGGGAGCTGTGGGCAGCCTGCAAATAGCACTCAGCCCCTTTCTCAGGCTGCCCAGGCACCCCAGTAGGGACCCAAAACCTGAAGGGACTGTGGGCAGCCTGAAAACAGCCCTCAGCCCCTCACCCAGGCTGGCCACACCCCAATGGAGTGAGAGTCCACACTGGAGGGCTTGGCCAGCCTACAAACAGCCATCAGCCCCTCACCCAGGCTGGCCAGGCACACCAGCAGGTGGACATCCCCTGAGGAGTCCCAGACTATAAAAGGGCACAGGCCGGGCTGAGGGACCTCCCGAATGCACAAATTTTTTGTGCACCGGGCCCCTACTATAATAATAAAAACATAATATGCTAATTAGACCAGACATCCTTCTGGACGAAGCTGGGCTGCAAGGGAAACCTGGGTCCTGAAGAGAAGCAAGCCCAGGTCCCAGGTGCCAGAGGGAAGCCAATGCCAGTAGCTGGGGGAAGGGAGGCCTATTTTTGCACGAATTCTGTGCATCAAGCCTCTAGTTTAAAATAATTGCAAAGGAAGAATTTAGCTATTTTTTTCCTTATATTTTATGTGTTTTTGTTCCTCAGTTCTTCCTTTTTTTATAGTGTACTATTTTAGTCTTCTTTTATTTTCTATATGTTTTATATTTCTTTACTTTGCATATTATAATTAACATTTTAAACTTATAACAACATAGCTTTATAACACAAACTTAGTTATACTAGAATATAAACCATCAACTGTTATACATCTTAGACTCTTCCCCCCTTATATTATTGTTGTCACAGATTATATTTTTACACGTAGTGTGGCCATTAAAATAGATTTATAATTATTGTTTTATGCATTTATCTTTTGAATTATACAGAATTAAAAGGAGTTACAGCCTAGCCAGCATGGCTCAGTGGTTGAGCTTTGACCTATGGATTCCAGATCAGGGCACACAGGGGGCGTGGGAGGCAGCCAATCAATTATTCTCCTTCATCATTGATGTTTCTATCTTTTCCTCTCCCTTCCTCTCTGAGATGATAGATAGATAGATGATGGATAGATAGATGATAGATAGATAGATAGATAGATAGATAGATAGATAGATAGATAGATAGATAGATATTTTTTAAAGGGAGTTACTAACCAAAAGTACAACAGTACAGACTTTTCTATTTACCTGTGTAATTACTTTTACTAATGTCTTATGTTTTTTTAGATGGCTTCAAGTTACTGTTTAGTGTCCTTTTATTTCAGTTGATGAACTGCCTTTAGCATTTCTTATAGGGCTCCTCTAGGTTTTCTTTATCTGGAAATGTATTAATTTCTCCTTATTTTTGAAGGATAGTCTTGTCGATACAGAATTTTTTTTTCTTCCACGACATCCCACTGCCTTCTGACTACCATGTTGTAATTTTTTTTTTTTAAATCGCTTGTTAATTTTATTGAGGATTCCTTATGTGATATGGATCATTTCTCTCTTGCTGCTTTCAAGATTTTCTTTGTCCTCCAATAATTTACTATAACATGTTGCAGTGTGGCTTTCCTTGAGTTTATTATGCTTGGATTTCACTGAATTTCTTGGATTTATATATTCTTACCATTTCTCAAATTTGGGAAAATTATGGCCGCTATCGATTACATATTGTTTGCATCTTTCTAGCTTCTTCTTCTTTAACTTTCATGATGCATATGCTTGCAGATCTGGTGATGTCTCACAGCTCCCTCAGGCTCTGTTTATTTTTCTTTATTCTTTTTTCTTTCTGCTCCACAGGCTGAATAAATTCAATTGCCCTGTTTTTAGACTCACTGATTTGATCTTCTGCCTGTTCAAATTTGCCACTCAACTCCTTCAGTAAATTTTTCTTCTATTGTACTTTTCACCTCCAGAATTTCTGTTTGGTTCTTTTTATAATTTCTCTACTCATATTTGTTCAACACTATCCATATATATTTTGAGCAGCATTATTCATAATCACCAAAAGGGAGAAATAATTAAAACACTCACTGGAATAAATGAATAAAAAGTTGTAGTATATATGCAAATGAAATATTATCCAGTTATAAGAAAATAAAGTACTGATGATGTTCCCATTGGATTAACCTTGAAAACATTATACCGAATGAAAGAAACCAGACCCAAAAGGTCACATTTTGTATGCTTCCATTTGTATGATGTATCCAGAATAGGCAAACGCATGGAGACAGAAAGATTGGTATTTATCAGGAGATGAGGGAAGTTAGGAATGAAAAGTGAACAATTAATAGGTACAGGGTATTCTTCTGGAGTACTGAAAAGGTTTTAAACATAGAGAGAGGTGGTAATTACACAACATTGTGAATACACTAATGAAACTGAATTGTACACTTTAAAATGGTTAATTGTATGTTATGTGACTTTCACCTCAATAAATACATGTTTCTGGTCTGAAACATATCATTTAACCTAAGAGGCAAATGTAAAACCTTGAACGCAAAATTGAGAGAACACATATTTTTTTCAGATACACATGAGATATTTACTAAAAATCATAATATGTAAGAATATAAAACAAACTCACAGTGGAATTAAGTTAGAAATTAATAAGGAAAAGAAAAAGTAGATTTTAAAATCAATCTTGTTATTTGAAAATAACTAAATTAAATAACTTATAAATAAAATGTCACCTTATATAGATATCTCAAATAATGCCCACACTTGCATGTAATAAAGTCCTGCTTAGAGAGACTGAATAAATGACTTGTCCAAATCATATAGGTAATAAGTGGTGGAGTCAGAATTCAACCTCCAGTCAGTGGTTCTTAATCAGTACATTACTAACTAAACTGACATGCATAAACTCAGTTGTTGGGAGGAAGACACTAATAAAACCAAAGTGACATTTATAATCCCCGCATGAGCTGGTTACTTTAAGATTGTTCAGTGTCATGGTCAGAACCCTTCATTCAAGCCAACTGCATTGCGTATACCATTGTTCTGAGAGGAATCAGGTTAAACTCTGGGGGTGGATTACTGTAAAGTATAAAATTACTACCTAGAAAAAATCCACTTTGAAAGACAAACCTTTTTCTGTAAACCATGCATAAGAAAGAATTTCAGAGAACATTTCAAATTATAAACTGGAGGCTTCAAAGTGATTGTAGGAAGCTTGTTGAAAGTGGAAATTGAGGGAATCGAGGGTATCATAACTAAATGCACAAGCAGGAAATTTCATTCAGAAGAGAGGCTATAATGGAACTGTAAGGGGAAATCATGTCCTAGAAACCTTTGAGGAAGATTGTAACTGAAGAAAACCCAGTGAAATAATTTACTTAAACTTTCAGAAATGATTTACTAATGTTACTACTAATGGTTAATTTCTTATAAAGCTGCCAAGGTATTTGGGAAAAATGTTAATCATAAATTTGGCACTAACTATGAAACAAAATAATGTAAGCCGGTGACGAATATTGCCATCAGAGCTCACAACCAGTTTCCTGCTTCAATTATGACGCTGATAGCTCTAAAATCTCGATCTCGCTTCAACTTAGAGATAGAATGCTAACTATTTAATGTGTATCTCCTTCATGCAAACTTTGCAAGTATGTGTCCCACTAAGGGTTCACTTTTTCCATCCATATTACATTTATGTTTACCCTTTTATCTTGGATAAAACACTAGCCCTAAACAGTCTCCTTCAATCTAAAAATGCCAGAAGCAGCCTGGAAATTACTTCCTTGTTCACTTTATATCCAAGTGGTGTTGAAATTCTGTCAATGGATGTCTTCTTTTCATACCTCTCCCTCATTTTAACTATCTCCCTTATGATCCTCATAATTTTTTACCTAATCTGTTTCAAAGGCCTCCTAATTGATATACTTTCACTAATCTTTTATACTAATTAAGTTTTCAAATGGATTCCAGTGTTATCTTTCTTTAAAAAATATGATCATGGTATTCTACTCTTCAAGTTTCTATTAATTCTGTTTCTATTAGTTTAAGTCAAAGGCCAACTGTAAGACCTTCTTCAAGCTAGCCACATCTTCTAGCCTCTCTTCAGGACAATTCTTTAGTGGCTCTTTATGCTCCATTCCCACTGAACTTTTTACCATTTCCAAAATTCTTCATCACCTTTTTTGTCCCAGGACCTTTCACATTTACACATCCTATTTCCCTTGTGCATGGCCTACCCTACATTTCTGCTTCGTGAATTTGTCTTTGTGTTTTAAGATGAGATCATCTCCTTTGTGAAGTCTTTGCTGGCATCTCCTGGGAGAGTTTGGTATTCCCATTTCTGCATTCCTCAGCATTTTCTTTATTCCTTATCATAACATTTATGGCATGTTACAATAATTTGAGTGTCTCTCTCCTTCTGTACATAATAACTCTCTGCCTTAGAGATTTTCTTGCTTACTTTTATAGTCCAATGTAATTGGTAATATAATAAGCATCAAATGACTATCCTATCTAATAAAAGAGTAATATGCAAATTGACCATCACAAGATGGCTGCCCCATGTGGTCAAAGATGGCCACCACAAGATGACCAGCAAGGGAAAGCAGTTGTGAGGGACACACGCCTGCAGGGAGGGCAGTTAGGGGGGACCCAGGCCTGCAGGAGAGGGCAGTTGTGGGGGACACAAGCCTGCAGGGGTGGGCAGTAGGGAGGGACCCAGGCCTGCAGGGCAGGACAGTTGGGGAGGACCCAGGCCTGCAGGAGAGGGCAGTTGGGAGGGACCCAGGCCAGCAGGGGAGGGCAGTTGTGGGGAACCCAGGCCTGCAGGGCAGAACAGTTGGGGGAGACCATTCTGGCAGGGGGAGGGCAGTTAGGGGCAATCAGGCCAGCACAGGACCAGTTAGGCATTGATCAGGCTGGTAGGGGAGTGGTTAGTGGCAATCGGCAGGCGACAGGTCAGAAGCCAGCAGTCCTGGATTGTGAAAGGGATGTCCGACTGCCCGTTTAGGCCTGATACCACTGGGATCGGGCCTAAACGGGCAGTCGTACATCCCTCAAGTGGTCCCAGATTGAAAAGGGTACAGGTTGGTCTGAGGGACACCACCCCATGCCCCACTCTCACTCCAGGCACAAATTTCATGCACTGGGCCTCTAGTTGGTTCATAAAATAAAAAGATAGACTTATTTTGTAACCTCAGAAAGTGGCCCCCAAACTGAGAAATGATATATTAATATCCACATATTTTCAGATGGCATTGAATTTTTCTTGGCGTCAAAATTATAAGATAACAAATACATTCAGCATTAAGAATCATGAAGTTCTGATTAACCAAAAATAAGAATAGCAAAAGAAAACAAAAAGTTCAAAAAGAAAGTAAGCAAGATTCAACATGGAAAAGGAATAAGAAGGGAGGGGAGGCAATGAATGAACCCTATCTTAACTAATAAAAGCGAAATAGTAAAATTAACCATTTCTTTGGGAAGAGGTAAGCCACGCCCACCACCCAATCAGAGTGACTGTATGCAAATTAGCCCAGCCAACATGGAGGCCGCCACTCACGAACCTGAATAAACGTTTAGGCAGCGTCCATTGCAGCAGGAGCGAAAGCGAAACTGTTTTCGGCCCTTGGCGGGCAGGCTCTGAAACATGTTTGCGATAATGTAACAATCATAGAATCCTCGGGAGCTGAAGGGAACAGCAGGCTTGGCCTGACTTACTAAGAGTAACAAAGTTTCATTATAGACACTGCACTGGGAGGTGAAGCAGAAGAGGTTTCGTTACCTCAGCCCATCTCAGCTTAAAGGAACAGCACATCAATTATAGGAGATAAACAAACCCTAGAAACCTGCGTCCAGCCAACCATGCTGGGACATTGGGCCAATGGGAGCTGTCGGCAGCCTGAAAGCCTGAAAGCGCCAATCAGCCCCTCACCCACGCTGGCCACACCCCAATGGGGTGAGGGACGTTCCTGGGGGGCTTGGCCAGCCTGGAGACAGCCATCAGCCCCTCACCCAGCCTGGTCAGGCACGCCAGCAGGTGGGCATCCCCAGAGGAGTCTCAGACTGTGAGAGGGCACAGGCCGGGCTGAGGGACCTCCCAAGTGCACAGAGTGGCTGCAGGGTGGAACAGTGCAGGACTCAGGACTGGTGAGTGGAAAAGAGGCGGCAGGGTTGGCGGCCTGCTTGGCGGCTCCCCAGGCCCTTTGAGGGATACCAGGGAGTGGGTAAGAGGTGGTGGGGGGTCAGCGGCCTGCTTGGCAGCTCCCCAGGCCCTTTGGGGGACACTGGGGATCTGGAAAGCAAGCTCTTGTGGGCTGGGAGCCTGTTTGGTGGCTCCCCAGACCCCTTCTGGGGATCAGGGAGCAGGAAAAGGCTGGCCTGACCACAAGGCGGGTTTTCCCTGCTTTCTGGTGGCTGGAGGAAGATGGGCAGTAGGCAAGCTTGGGAGGTAGGCAGCACCCAGCCCTGGCCACAGCTCAAAAAAAGAGAACAACATGCAGAGGAGGGCAAGAGTCTGAGAGATCAACATAGACGGGGTGCCTGCTCCAAGCCTCGATGGTGTGCCTGGGGGCAGGCCCCCAGCAGGTAGACACACACAGGAGGACTGCTCCAAGCCTCAAATGCAGCTGAGGGCAGGTCCCCAGTGGCAACACACACACATGCACACACACACACACACGCACACACACACAAAAGGCGCCTGGCAGACTGGGGCCATCATAGGACATCCACTGAGGGGTTCCAGACTGTGAGAGGGGGCAGGCTGGGCTGAGGGACCCCCACCCTTCCCCCCGTGCACAAATTTTGTGCACCGGCCCCCTAGTTTTTAGAATAATAAAAGATAAGGATGGAGTTACCATGGGCTTAATTTCTGGACTATTTAACAGTTTGAGACTTGACTGAGGACATTTTAGAACTATTTCACTAGCAGTTAAACTAATGTAACCATCTAACCCTATGCTTTGGATCAGACTAAAAATCATTTCAATATGCCTTGACTAAAATCACATATCACAAAATCAACACAGAGATGTTAGCGACATGTTTTTGTATTTAAGCGGTGTCACCCATTCCAAATATAATTATCCCAAGAACCAAAAAAAAAAAAATTATGTCAGAAAAGAATACTTCTCTGCTCCAGAATGGCATTTGTTTTTGCTCATATTACCTCTAATGTTTTCTTTCCTAATCTATTCTATACACAACCCATTTCCACACAAACACACACAAAGTTCTTGTTCAGTCAGGACTCTACCTCAAAATCATTCAGTGGTTTTCCGAAGCTCATTAAATTAAGTTTAAAAAAACATATTTTGCCAACCTTCACAATGTCATTTTCTGTCACTTCCTTGCTTCAGTCAAACCAAGCAAAGGCATTTTATGGGATGTAGGCACTTCCACATTCTTTCTAATCTCTTATTCCCTGGTTATATCTTTCTGTTTAAAGTGTTGTCAGGCTTTTGACCTTTCAGCATCTCTATCATACCAAACAATTACAATTTGTAATATAATATATATGGTTATGAGAAATTTTGCAGACTTGGGACTTCAAGAGAGTGGTTGGCAAATAATAACAGATAAAATTATAGATAGTGGTTATTATTGGTAGGGCTATTATTGACATAATTATTGGCATTGATATTATTAGATGTTCTTAGTTTGCTTTTTAAGTCCCCACAGCATTTTGCACCCTTTAAAGTATATATTTCCCTAATTATGTGTACAAATGTGTCAGCCTCTCTGCTTGTTTTTATAACTTTCTTGACATTAGGGATTGTGTGTTTACCTCTCTGTCTTTTAATAATTTTCCTTGCATTCCCACACACAATAACTCCAAGTTGTTGAATTTAATAATATGTATTAAATATTGAATATGTAATTAAGGTTGGATATAAGATAAGATGTGACTTTCTAGGTGGCGAAAGTAGATCCTGAGATGAGTAGTATTTGTTTCCTTGCAAAGTAGAGTCCTCTATGTCTACCTCAAGCAAAGGATGTTAAGAAGAAAGCACTGGCATCTAACCTGAAGTAGCGGGTCACTGCTTTTTAAAATATTTTTATTAAATTTATTGAATTTATTAGAGTTACATTGGTTAATAAAATTATATTGGCTTCAGGTGTAAAATTGTTTAATACATCATCTGTATATTGTATTGTGTGTTCACCACCCAAAGTCAAGTCTCCTTTCATCACCACTTATCCTCCTTATAACCTCTCCTATCTTCCCTCTGTTAATCAACATACTGTTGTCTGTGTCTGTATTTTTATATTTTTTCTTACTCCCTTCATCAGTTTCACCCAGTCCTCAACACTGGGACCCCCCCCCCCAACTTCCTTGTAACAGTTATTAATCTTTTCTCTGTATCTATGAGTCTGTTCATATTTTGTTTGTTCACTAGATTTCGAATGTAAGTGAAATCACATGTTATTTATCTTTCTCTGACTGGCTTATTTCACTTAGCATGGTACTCTCCAGGTCCAACCATGCTGTGGCAAAAGGTAAGATTTGCTTCTTTTTTCTTTTTACTGCCGATTAGTATTCCATTGTAGAAATGTACTACAGCTTTTTAAAAATATATTTTTGTTGATTTAAGAGAGGAAGGGAGAGGGAGAGAGAAACTTCAATGATGAATCAATCATCCATATGCTGTCTCCTACATGCCCCACACTAGGGATCAAGTGCAACACAGGATGGGAATCAAACCGTGACCCCAGGTTCATAGGTCAAAGCCCAAGCACTGAGCCATGCCGACTGGGCTGCACTACAGCTTTTTTATCTACTTATCTAATGATGGACACAAGGGTGCATATACTCTTTTGAATTAGTCTTTTGGGTTTCTTCAGATATATTTCCAGAAGTAGAATTTCTGGGTCATAAGGCGAATTCTATTTTTAATTTTTTGAGGAAACTCTACTAGTATAATGTGTTCCACAACAGCTGCAGCAATCTGCATTCCCACCAAATGCGCCTGAGGGTTCCCTTTTCTCTACACCCTCACCAACACTTGTCATTTGTTGATTTATTGATGATAGGCATTCTGATAGGTGTGAGGTGATATGTCATTATGGTTTCAATTTGCATTTCTCTGATGATGAATGACATTGGGATCTTTTTATATGCCTATTGACTGTATCTTCTCTTTGGAGAAGTGTCTATTTAGGTCTTTTGCCTATTTTTTAATTGGATTATTTGTTTTTGAGGTGCTGAGTTGTATAAGTTCCTTATAAATTTTGTTTATTAACCTCTTATCAGATCCATCACTGGTGAATATGTTCTGTCATTCGGTGGATTGTCTTTTCATTTTGTTGATGGTTTTCTTTTCTGTACAAAAACTTACTAGTTTAATGTAGTCCCATTTGTTTATTTTCTCTTTTGTTTCCCTTGCCTAAGGAGTATGATGTTTTGTAGCTCATGGGCAATACATATCACACTTTTGTGTTGCTTCTGTAATCCATTTACTGAATAAGTTTATGGCTCCTTTCAAGTTCAGCCTCGAACAAGAGATGGCTCTCTAGAAGGCAGCGCAAGCTGTCTTTCAAGAAATCTTTATGATCTAGCAGATACCAATGATACCCAAAGTGTTGGGAGTAAATAACCTATAGGAAGCATTTGCCAAGCTTCAAAAAGAGAATCATAAGGCTAAAATTCTGGAGTAAAGTCATGGCTTCCTTTGGTTATAAATGCTCTCCTTTTAGAATAAACTTCTGGCCTCTAGTGGACCTTTTTAAAGGTGAGTCATGTGACTTGAGCTGTCCATCAGAAACGCGGATCAGGAGGTTAAAAGGCAGATACAGTGAGGTCTTTTCATCGGAGAGATAGACAGCATGTTGTAATTTATGACAAGAAGTTGACTCTTTTTTTTTTTTAAATTGACTCGCTTCCGCCAGTGAGGAAGCTGTATGACGTGTAAATGTGGGTAGAAAGTTGAGAATTAATGCTCAGTAATCGGAGGGGCTGGCTAACGTGGATCCTGGGCCTCTGGCCAGGAAAATTTACTCCTCACCCTCCCCTTCCAGAGGGGCTGAGGTCCACAGATTTCATTTCCTAGGAGCTCATATGGCTTCTGGCTACGTTCAGCCAATGAGCACCCTTACCAGAATACTGGTAAAGAGAAGGGAAGGAGAAACTTCTCTGCCTAACGGTGTCTCTGGCAGCAGCCGCATCTCCTCAGCAGTTCCCGATGTTATCAGATGAGCCCTGGATGAAACATGTGCAGAGGAAGCTGGCCCCTAGTCTGCAACCGCACAGCCTCCTTTGACCTTCTCGCAGTGACTTCCTTCTGTTCTTAATTTGTGCGCTGTCTTGTCATTTCCCATTTGGCTTCTCGGCTCTTCCCTCAGCTGTGTAATCAGTTCACTATATGATATTTCTTGTGTTGGGATCATTGAGGTGTTTGCTGTTTTTCTGAAAAGACTTCTCGTGGATAAAACAGCCCTGGATAAAATATTTGGAGACTCAGCAGTGGTTTTCACAATGTAACAGGAGAGGGTACTTGGATTGAGTGTAATTGTAAGAAATATTGCTCAAAGTTACTTTAAATCATATAATTTCATTTTCCAGAAATAAAAAAATTATTCCTAAAATCTTAGGCAGGCCACAAGATAGAAAGGTATATTTTATGGTTATAGCTGTAATGATTCGAGCAGAAAGTTAAGGAACCCATTACAGAAATATGGATTTATACCTGCAAAAATTAAATTAACTTAATTCTAAAACATTCATTTAATTCAAGCATTGCTCTTTTCTTCTGTTTACAGGGATAGTCAATTTGATAAAAGCATTGCACTCTTTTTTATTTGACATAGCATAGGCCAAACAACTTGTTGACTGATATTTCAAATGTTATTCTAAATTGTACTGGTATTATGTAGATATTTTAAAATGTACTTTAAAACAGCAAGGTACATTATAGCTATAATGAAGTACCCCATAAAGGAAGCACATATTTTTATTTTGAATGAAGATATATACGTATGAAATATGTATATATTTCATTTTTTTTCTTTCTAAATTAAGTAGAGAATGAATGAGATAGTATCTGTTCCACTAAAAATCTTCCATTAACTGGAAGAATATTTGTACTATGCCATGATTCTACTGGTTTTAAGATCATCAAAGCTTTTGTGCCTCTATATTTGTATTTCTTAGACTTTCTCCCTGTCAGTATAGTATACTGTGTATATAAAAATGCAGTATTTTTTTATGAGAGGCATGCTGAGTGTTAAAATATAATCATCCCCCTATTTCTTTCACAAACGGACTGAGAATAGAAAACAATAGAAATGGAGCAAAGCAAAGGCTGGAACTAAAGGAGAGAAGAAAGCTGCTGAGTCAGAACTAATTGTAATTATTTCACTCCTAACATGAGCGGAAAATGTCTGGAGAGGCCAAGGGAGATAACAGAAGATGAATCACTCAATAAATTGCAATATTTCCAGTTATTAATAGAATTAATGGTGTCCCATTTGTGTACAATTAAGTGATCACAATAAGAGTAACCGTTCTTCTAATATGGTATACTATTTCAGAATTTCACTTATTATTTTTATTGATTTACTTGGATTACCTCTTATCTCTGAAGGAGGAATTCCCTGCAGTTTACCAAAATGTATGGGAAAAGATAAAAGAAAGTTCCCAAAATATAAAGGGCAAAAGTCAATTAAATACCTCATCTTGAATTATACTGACTCAGGAAAAATCTAGAAACTGAGTTCAAAAGCAATTTTTAAAGATACTTTCTCCAAAACAACAGAGAAAGTGAAATAAGGACAATTGTAAATGTATTCCTTGTACAAATAAAGTTTTCTTGAACCTGAGTAAAAACAATAAAATTAAGTTGATAACAATCAATGTAAGAATTAGTGCCATGATAGCAGTTTCTATGCCAATGCAGAGACATTCTACAGAGGGCTATTTTCTTTTATCAACTGTATGTGAAAACATAAATAGTAATGTTAAAGCATGGAAACTCACTTTTAATACAATGTGATAGTGGAGCTTTGGGATGTTAAAATTTAGAGACTGTGGAGAAATAGTTGAAAAGTCTATAGACTTTCCTTTTCATAAATCCATTTTCTCAGCCATGTCTTAACAATATTGATTTTTTTAATTACAAATTAATACAGAGGACTTCCAATTCAATATAGTTGATTAAATGTTTTTAATTACCTTCCAAAAGTATAAAGTAATAAAAATCTTTCAAACTTCAAGGAGAAGACTCAGGGAGAAGACAACTGCTTATAAGAGAGGTCAACACATTTCTTGGAAAATGAAAGTAAATGGAAGAAGCCACTGACTAAGGAGGTCAGAGGAAGCTAGGACCTATGTGCCTGCAGAAGGGAGTGAGCAGGGGGGGTGAGAAGAAAAAGCCTGCTTTCCCTGCAGGTCCCTGGGAAGCACCGGGTACAACAAAAGGCAGGATCAGGGCAAAAGGCTTGAAACCAGAGAGGTGAGCATCTATAGGAAAAGCAGTTGAACATTTAGGTGAGTCCTGGGCACTTGTCTAGCATCCCACTTTCCCAAGCATTAACCTCCACTCAGACATGAAACCAGAGAGTTTGAGGGACAGGGATTCTTGGGGGAGGGCACATTGGAAATGTGTAGGTTGCTGCAGTGATTGGGAGGGCACTACTGCACTTATGGGCTAAGCGTCAGATTCTAGACATTTTCTCATGTACAACACTCCCTCACCGTGAAGAATTAACTCACATCTTTAAAGACTTTCTGACATCACATAGACAATCAATAGGGAAAAGAAGAAATGTTTGTATTTATGTGAATCTAGGACAAGTACATTTTGCATATATCACATAGACAATCTATAGGGAAAAGAAAAAAAAAATGTTTACATTTAAATGAACCTAAGACAACTACATTTTGCATATAAATGATAGGGGTGTTGTTGTTTTTTTTACATATAAACACAACATGTTTTGGCAAGGTCTTAACATAGATTGAATATTTCAGGATGCAAAATTAAATTGAAGTAAGGTGGCATATTGTTTGGTTTGGAGTTTAACCCAAGGGATTTTTACCATTTCATAAATTCACATCACCAAAAGCATTGCTACTCATGGTGTCTAAGATGTCAGTACCGTTCACCAGCACATCTGTATCAATATGTATTTATAGCTAACACTTTCGGAGATTCCACAAGTAAGTACACATGAGCCGCTAACTACCTCATTTATGTCCACAGTGAAGTGTAAGGCATCGATGCCTGATGGTTTATAATAAATGACTGCCTGCTATTCCCTTTTTACAATATAGTTCTGGTATGACACTGTTATTGGTAAAATTTTATGTATTGACTGGTTAAGTTTCATTTCAGGATAGTGAAAGTCAATTTAAAAAATATTTACTTTAAAAAAGTGTCATTGTACCTAACCGGGTTGAGAGCCACTGCTCTGAGATATAATCACTAGTTGAAAGTTCTTTCCCCAAACACAGTGCCCAATCAGGATTTCAGGATTTTATTCTTTTAAAATATATGTTTGTATTGATTTCAGAGAGAGGAAGGGAGAGGGAGAGAGAAAAACATCAATGGTGAGTATCATTGATTGGCTGCCCTCTACACACCCACTACTGGGATCAAGCCTGCAACCCTGGCATGTACCCTGACTTCCTGAGTCATGGATCAATGCTCAACCACTGAGCAACACTGGCCAGACTAGTATTTAATTCTTAAAAGTGGTCTGGAAGTCAACTGTTATCAGATGTCTGAAGAAAGACTTGGCATAAAAAATAGGGACAAAAACAAACAAACTAGAACTGAAAAAGAAAATATGGAGGAGGGAAAAGGAAAAGAAAACGATTATTTTTTAAGGGAGTATGTGCGTACACACATAGGTGCATTTGTGTATCAGCAGCAGTTCCTGAACTGTTGTGGTCTGGAAGCCCCAGGGAGTCCCCAAGGTCTTTTCAGGAGGTGTGCAAGGTCAAAACTATCTTCATAAAAATAGTAAGACATTATTCCTATTCCCTCTCATAGCCTCATGGGCGTATAGAAGAATTTTTCAGAAGTTACACAAAATGTGATATCACAACAAGTTGAGTATAAACTCAGCTAGATTAACCAACTGTCTTGGATTTAGGCGACAATGAAGAGATTTTCAAATATATACACTACTTTTCTCACTACATTATTTATAGTTTATAAAATACAGTAATGCTTCACAAATAATATTTATGTGAACATGTAATGTGTTTATCATAGACTAGAGGCCCACTGCATGAAATTCATGCATGGGGGTGTGTTGCGGGGGAGGTCCCCTCAACTTGGCCTGCATTCTCTTGCAATCTGGGACCTCTGGCTCTTAACCGCTCACCTGCCTGTCTGCCTATCTGATCGCTCGTAACCCCTTGATTGCCTGCCTCATCGCCCCTAACCACTCACCTGCCTAATCTCCCCTAACCAGGAATAAAAATAGCAAAATTAAAACTAGAAGAAAATGGAGAAGTTGTGTAACATTTTGAGTGAATATTGCTTTATACTTAATTCTATATCCAAAATATCAATTAGGTGTAGGTAAAAGTAATACAGTTTAAGAGTCAATATTACCAAAATTGCACCTACTTATACGTATTTCTAAGGAAATTTCTGAGAAACAAATAGTAAACAAACAAAACACACACACACACACACACAAACAAACAAACATGAAAGTAATGCACTCAGAAACTAAGGGAAGCACCACAGTGTATCACACTGAACCCCAACGTCTGTCCAGACAAGGAAAGCAACCTGAACAAAAAATAGCAGGAAGGCGCCTTTGTGGAAAATAATTAAACCTGTAGATTTTCACGGACGGGGCACAAAATTGTAGTTGAGATGATATTTAAGAATGTAGGAAGAAAAATGCCATTCTTAGAAAGCTAGTCACTTTTAGAAATGAAGGAATTTTTAGCCAAAAAATTGAAAGGTTGAAGAGAAAAATAATTATAATACACCACTTTCAACTTATGTGGGAAATAATTTAACACAAAGAAGTTGTGCCCTTTCAGGTATGTTTTAGTCAGTGTCTTGCAGATTTTTAGGCAATAGCAAGGCAGATGAGGTCTATAGGCGGTCCTAAGAACAGCTAACATGAGTGCCTGGAGACCTAGATTCAAGCATGCACTAATTTATGTGTATGAATTTCAGAACATTCTAAGTGCACGTAGAAAGGTGTAATTTCATATTTATGAAATTAAAATAAAATTTCACATACTCTTTTATAGTATAAGGAGGATACTTCATACTTTTAATCAGACAATCTGAAGCACTCTATAAACATTAGAAAATTAAGTCTCACAATACCCCATGCAGTAGTTAAGAATAATCATTCATTATATACTCAATAGTTAAAATGAGACATCAAGAGATTAAGTGATTTATCTCAAGATCATACATTCCCTGAGTTCTAAAGAAGAGAGTCGCCTACAATTTTCCACGTCTCTGCTGTAGCTCTCGATTTTCTCTCGCCCATTGTATGGCTATAGAAAATATGCTGTGCCCCCTATTTAGTGTCATTATCAAGGTTGCAGGGTGACCTGGCCACTTGTTGGCTCATGAAGTTTGTATCTTTCCCCTTTGAAAGATACAAGATAAACAAACCCACTCTTTATCAAATCCCCCTTTAGAATAATTTCCAATGTATTTCTCAACAAGTTTTCCAATAGAAGCATATTATCAGAGGAACACTATATTTAGTAATTTATGCTTTCAAAAACCCACTCACTGTTAATTAACCAAATACTTACGGTGGTTTTCTGTGGCAAGCACTACAGATTTGACTTCTACCATCATGGATTTGTGTATCTACCAAAAAAGACACAAAGCTTTTCAGAAGCAATCACAGTGAAGTCAGCCAAAAGCTACTAAGAGGTGGCATAATACTAAATAACTATAGAAGAACTATGGAGAACAAGACACCTAGATCAGAAGTTATATCAGAAAAGTCTTCCTAAAAAGAAATACTTTCAAATGTGGGGTCTGAAGGATGAACAAAAATTAGTCAAGAAAAAGGACAGACAAGTGTGCTTCTGTTAGAGAGAAATACTTGTGCCGCAGCCCAGAGAGGAAAGAACTGCTGTGTTCTGGAAACTGAAAGATCCCCAGAAAACTGCAGAGAGAAGAGGTAGGTGGAAACAAGGCTATGAAAGTGGAGAGAACATCATGTTACACCATGCTCAGGAATTTGGATTTTTCTAAAAACAAAGGGAATCTCTGAAAGGTTTAAAGTAAGAGTTAATGTTTGTGCTACAAGGGAACACTCTGGCTGCTGTGTGGGTAGAGTGGGTGAGAAATGGGCAAGACGATGGGAGTAGGAAGACCAGTTAGGAATCTGAACTGTGGTCCATGCTAGAGATAACAGTGCCCTTTACTGGTGTGAAAGAGTAAGACCTGACAGTGGAGAAAAAGAAGTGTATTCAAGTGATTTGCAGAAAGAAAATAAAGAGTGATTTTGAATTTCTATGAGGCTAAACAGAAAGAGAGAAAGAGAGAAGAGTAGAAAAGAATGAAAGACTATGGAAGAAAATAGATGCTTCTATGCTTAACTGTAAAACAAAAGTTAATTTTGTGGAGTTCAGAAAACAAGATTGAATTGAAATGCTAGACAAAAACATAGAAAATGCAAGGGAGGGATATTGGAGTTAAAATATTTAAAGTTTTATATTATTTGGGAATACAATATAGAGAGAATAAATAATTTTATATTTAAATATACATGTTGAAAATTTGAAAGGAACTATCAAAACAATATAAATATAATGATTAACCTTCAATCCACAATTTATATATGTAAATATATTATCTAAACTAATAAAAGCGAAATAGTAAAATTAACCGTTTCTCTGAGACGGGGTAAGCCACGCCCACCAGCCAATCAGAGTGGCTGTATGCAAATTAGCCCAGCCAACACGGAGGCTGCCACTCACGGACCTGAGTAAACAGCAGTTTCCATTGTGGCAGGAGCGAAAGTGAAGCTGCGTCTGCTCCGCTCCGCTTAAACTGGCTCTAGAGAAACACACATTTGCAACATAATAACAATCATAGAATCCTCGGGAGCTGAAGGAGACAGCAGGCCTAAGAGTAACATTGTGTCATTATAGACGCCTCCACAGCTGCCAGGTGAGGTGAGGCAGAGAGGAGGCTTCATTAACTAGGAGGCCTCACCTTAAAGGAACAGCATCATTTATAGAAGATAAACAAACCCCAGGAACCTGCATCCAGCCAACCTTGCTGGGACATTGGGTCAATGGGAACTGTGGGCAGCCTGAAAGCCTGAAAGCACCAATCAGCCCGTCACCCACGCTGGCCACAACCCAATGGGGTGAGGGACGTTCCTGGGGGGCTTGGTCAGCCTGCACACAGCCATCAGCCCTTCACCCAGGCTGGTCAGGCACTCCAGCAGATGGACATCTCCAGAGGGGTCCCAGACTGTGAGAGGGCACAGGCCGGGCTGAGGGACCTCCCGAGTGCACAGAGCGGCTGCAGGGCGGAACAGCGCAGGACCCAGGACCCATGAGTGGGAAAGCAGCAGCAGGGTTGGCGGCCTGCTTGGTGGCTCCTCAGGCCCTTTGCGGAGCACCGGGGAGTGGGAAAGGAAGGCAGCAGGGAACGGGTGAGCGGGAAAGAGTTGGCGGCCTGCTTGGCGGCTCCCCAGACCCCTTCCGGGGATCAAGGAGCAGGAAAAGGCTGGCCTGACCACGAGGCGGGGTTTTCCCTGCTTTCTGGTGGCTGGAGGAAGATGGGCAGTAGGCAAGCTTGGGAGGCAGGCAGCACCCAGCCCTGGCCACAGCTCAAAAAAAGAGAACAACATGCAGGGGAGGGCAAGAGTCTGAGAGATCAACATAGAGGGGGTGCCTGCTCCAGGCCTGGGGGTAGGCCCCCAGCAGGTAGACACACACAGGAGGACTGCTCCAAGCCTCTGATGCGGCTGAGGGCAGGTCCCCAGTGGCCACACACACACACACACACACACACACACACAAAAGGCGCCTGGCAGACTGGGGCCATCATAGGACATCCACTGAGGGGTTCCAGACTGTGAGAGGGGGCAGGCAGGGCTGAGGGAC
>PVJC01019859.1:10414-29849 GCA_004026665.1 Murina feae | reverse complement strand
TCTATTTTTGGACGTTTCTAGAAGAATGCCTTGGGGCTTGAATAAAGGCATGCCTTTTCTCCTCCTATGTTGCTTTAAAAATGAAAAAATCCACATGAGTTAGTCAATTTATCAATTTATTAATTAAGTAGATTACCTTCTCTTTCTGGCTTCTGTAAAAATATGGAAATGATAGGATATTTAAGTGAAAGGTATATTAGAGATCACTTTTTAAACTCAATTTCATTATCTGGCCATACATTTGACAAATGATAGCACTGGAATGAGTTTATGGGTATTATAATGTTTATCTCATCCCCTGGATTATTTAAAAAAAAAGATTTTCAGTGACTCACAAAGCAGAAGCGAATGAGTAAACATCGAACTGGCAAAAGAGAGTGTACTTAGATCATGGAATAAAGTTTCAAAATACTTTTCTTTGGTCTCCAGAGAGCGATTTACTTGAAACATTAAGCAACTTTATAGGTAGGAGAAATTAGAGTAAATTCTATTTCATTGTCACATCCTTAAATTTAGGAATAATTATTGAATCATTCAAATACCTGCACTAATTAGAAATCAATATTTTAAAGTGGTATTCTTAATGTGAGTCCCTGTAGAAAGCAAGAGTTTAAATAATTTAACTAAACAATATCCCAAAGTGAATGTGTCATATTTCATCACACTGAATTAAATTGGATTTTTAAACATTGTCTGCCTGAAATGAGCTTCATATGGACATGCTCAGTAAGTTGAAGAGTGATACAAATGTAGGGTAACTATTGTTATTATTTATTATTATTTCTATTTTCCGAGGACCCAACATATGCTTGATATGGTTCATAAATATTTGTTGTCTCATTTCACATTACAAGACTAAAAACAGACTCCCTATAGGCATTCCTGCCAATGTTCTTAATTAATGCTTTTAGCTCGGCCATTACCTCATCCCTTGCTCTGCTCTATAATGTCCTCCAACTTCCTCTTTGAAGGGAGGCTGTTCTACACACTCCTGACTCATCAATAAGGATGTGGCTTGTGTTACACTTGCCCACACATGGGTTAAGAACTACTCTCATTTCAAAGCTTGCTTGAGTCCTCAGAGTCAAACACAGGTTCTTATATTCCAGGGTGGGGAACCATTTTTCTGCCAAGGACTATTTGGATATTTATAACATCATTCTGGGACCAAACATTTAATTAACTCACCCCCTAATGCCTTGGCAGGGCCAGACCAAATGATTTCTCTCTTGGGTCTTATATGGCCCAAGGGCTGGATGTTCCCCATCCCTGCTACTCTTTCTGTAATTCTACTTCCTGAACACAATGTCAGGCAGGCCATTGGAGTTAATGTTTATTTGTTGCTGAATAAATGTCTCATAAAACTCAGTCAACCCTACCTCCACCCATATGGATGCTTTTATTTTTCTGCCTAAAGACAAGTGTTTCCTCAGTGGGTTTAATAACAGAGAAGCAAAACAGCTTTTTGAAAAAAGTGCAAAAAAAGCAACTGTGAATACAAAGGTATATATCATAATATGTCCTTTGGGGGATTAATTACTTTTTTTGTTTTCAAAAAACGTTTGCCCTTGGCTTACAGCTCAGTCTGGTATTTTCTAAACTGCATTGGAATAACTTTTTCTTATCCCAGAGTAATAGGGGACAGGAGTAGCAAGCATAAATAAAATCTCTAAATGATGGGGTGGAGGATGGGCAACTAATTTGAGTCCCAAATCCCTATCCTCCTTCTAATGTTTTAGCAGAGCCATTACAAAGAGTAACACTAAATGGATGGAGTTTACTCTCTTCTCTCCTCATTATTATCTGATGGAAATCTTAATGAGAAAAGAAATCTAATTTCATCGTTAGTCTCCAAACACCCACGCCCAAAATAGCCAATATTCCTTTTCAGCATAATATTTTCCTAACACAAGCTAAGAAGCCTGCCACACCCATTCCTAGGAATATTTGCACAGTGATATAAGTGATATAAGGGGTTATCTTAGGTACTGGGGGTGCTGCCTCAGCAGGTCAAAGGACCTAGACTATTGCTTGCTATGTTTTAGGGAAATACATTCATTTCACATGGTTTGCTCGCAGAGATGATGACACAGGCAAACTGGGTTTCTGTTGGGCTGAGCTATAGTGCTTTATGCTGCCCAATTCCTGGCTCTCTGTTTCAGGCTAGAGGATCACTCTCTTCCTGATTAGCCATCTTTCAAAACTTTATCACTCATCCTCTATGTCATATCCATTAGGATAATTACAATAAAAATATAGAAAATAAAAATATTGGTAAAGATGTAGTGATTAGAACACTTGCTCACTGATGATGGACATGTAGAAGGGTATAGCTGCTACGGAAACAGTATGGAATTTCTAAAAAAAATTAAAAATAGAGCCCTGACCGGTTTGGCTCAGTGGATAAAGCATTGGCCTGCAGACTCAAGGGTCCCAGGTTCGATTCCGATCAAGGGCATGTACCTTGGTTGCGGGCACATCCCCAGTGGGGAGTATGCAGGAGGCGGCTGATCAATGTTTCTCTCTCATTGATGTTTCTAACTCTCTATTCCTCTCTCTTCCTCTCTGCAAAAAAACCAATAAAATATATTTAAAAAATTAAAAATAGAATTATCATATGATTTAGCAATTTCATTACTGGAATATTTCCCCAAAAATTGAATGTAGGATCTCAAGGATTCACAGCAGCACTGTTCACAATATCCAAAAGGTAGAAGCAACCCAAGTGTCCATTGATAAATGGATGGATAAACAAAATGTGCATATATTCAATGGAATATTATTCAGCCTTAAACAGGAAGGAAATTCTGACACATGCTACAAGTTAGATGAACCTCAGGACATTATGCTCAGTAAAATAAGCCAATCACAAGAGAACAAATACTGTATGATTTTACTTATGTGAGGTACTTAAATTAGTCAAATCCAAAGGCAGGAAGTAGAATGGTTGCCAGGGGCTGGGGAGGAAGGAGGACAGGAATTTCAATTTTGCCTGAAAAGAGTTCTGAAAATGGATGGTGATGGTAGCACAATAATAATAATATACTGTATGCCATTGAACTGTACATTTAAAAATCGTTAAGATGGTGCCCTGGCGGGTGGTTCAGTTGGTTAGAGCGATGTCCTATACACCCAAAGGTTATGGGTTTGATTCCCAGTCAGGGCACATACCTAGGTTGCGGGTTCCATCCCCCAGTTGGGGCACATATGAGAGGCAACCAATCAATGTTTCTCTCTCTCCCCCTTTCCCTCTCTCTAAAATCAATAAAAGCATATTCTCAGTGAGGATTAAAAAAGAAATTACTTAAATAAAAAGGGTAAGATGGTAAATTTTATTTTTTATATATATATTTTTACCACAATTTCCAAAAATAATATATTAAAGAAAAGTTTATCACTGATCCAAAGTGGGTCTAGGATTGAGTAGAAGTATTGAGACAGCATGATTGGTCTACAGAGTCAGCAAACATGGTATGTCCCTCACCAATTCCCCTGTCCAATGCCCACAATTAATGATTATTTAATTAATAATTCCAATATTCTTTCCTCCCAAGCCCACATGCAGCATCATAACCTTTCTTATCACAGGGCACTCACAAATAATTAGACTTAATATGTCAGCTATGTCAACACAGGAGAAAATTGTGAATGTCACTGAAATCCATACCATAGGAAAGGAGGATAAAATAATATAAAACTTCATAAGATAGGATAACTCAACATGAACTTGATATATTAAGAAAAATTTTTTTTCAGCCCTGTCTCAAAAAAGACCTAATATAACTAAAAAAGAAGCAGTACCTTTGGCTAACATCATCACTCATTTGAACCCACATAATGCAGTTCAGATCTCTATATTTTCTACAAAAAAGAACCCAAGCCCTGCGGTGTGACTCAGTGGTTGAGTGTTGACCTATGAACCAGGAAGTCACAGTTTGATTCCTGGTCAGGGCACATGCCGGATTGTGGGTTCAATCTCCAATATATATATTTTTAAAAAGAACCAAAACTCATGAGTATTCCTCCCCAAGTGAAAAAGTCCATTGGACACTAAAAAACAACAACAAGTCTCTATAAGTTCAAGAAGATTGAAATCATATCAAGCGTCTTCTCAGATCTCAGTGGAATGAAATTAGAAATCAACAACAGTAAAAACACCCCAAACCATTCAAACACATGGAGGCTAAATAGGATGTTATTAAACAATGAATGGATTACCAACAAGATCAAGAAAGAAATAAAAAACTTCCTGGAAACAAATGAAAATGAACACTCAGCAACTCAAAATCTCTGGGACACAGCAAAAGGGAAGTTCATAGCACTACAGGCATACCTCAAAAAACAAGAAAAATCAGCAATAAACTATTTAACCCCACAACTTTGAGAACTAGAAAAAGAACAACAAGAAAAGCTCAGAGTAAGTAGAAGGAAGGAAATAATAAAGATTAGAGCAAAAATAAATAACATAGAGACTAAAAAAATATACAAAAAACATCAATGAAACCAAGAGCTGATTCTTTGAAAGCATAAACAAAATTGATAAACCATTAGCCAGACTCATCAAGAAACAGAGAGGACACAAATAAATAAAATCAGAAATGAAAGTGGAGAAGTAACCACTGACACCACAGAAATACAAAGGATTATAAGAAAATACTATGAACAACTATATGCCAACAAACTGGACAATGTGGATAAAATAGACAAATTCCTAAAAAAATATAATCTCCCAAAACTGAATCAGGAGGAATCAGCAAACCTGAATAGGCCAATAACAACTGATGAAATAGAAGCAGTAATCAAAAAACTCCCAGCAAACAAAAGCCCAGGTCTGGATGGCTTTATAGGAGAGTTTTTCCAAACATTCGAAGAACTAACACCTATACTCCTCAAACTATTTCTAAAAATCTAAGAGGAAGGAACACTTCCAAACTCTTTTTATGAGGCCAGCATCATCCTAATTCCAAAACCAGATAAGCGAATTACAGGCTAATATCCCTGATAAACATAGATGCTAAAATCCTCAACAAAATATTAGCATATCATATCCAGCAATATATTAAAAAGATTATGCACCATGATGAAGTGGGATTTATTCCAGGAATGCAAGGCTGGTACAATATCTACAATCAATAAACGTGATACATCACATAAACAAACTGAAAGACAAAAATCACATGATCATATGAACAGATGCAGAAAAAGCATTTGACAAAATGCAACACCCATTTTTGATAAAAACCTCTCAGCAAAGTGGGAATAGAAGGAGCATATCTCAATATGATAAAGACCATATATGACAAACCTACAGCCAACATCATACTCAATGGGCAAAAATTAAAACCATTTCCCTTAAGAACAGGAACAAGACAGGGATGCCCACTTTTACCACTCCTGTTCGACATAGTACTGGAAGTGCTAGCCATAGTGATTAGACAAGAAGAAGAAATAAAAGGCATCCAAATTGGAAAAGAAGTATAACTGTCATTATTTGCAGATGGCATAATACTGTACACAGAAAACCCTAAAGACTCCATCAAAAAACTACTAGACTTAATAAACAAATTCGTCAATATAGCAGGATACAAAATTAACACCCAGAAATCTATGGCTTTTTTACATACCAACTAGGGGCCTGGTGCACAAATTTGTGCATGGGTGGGATCCTCAGCGTGGCCTGCAGAGATTGGGCCCCAGCTTGTGCCCCCAGCCTTGCAGCCCTGCAGCTCTGCAGCCCCACCTGGCACCCTGCTTGGCCTGGCACTGCCCCCTTACCTGCTCCACCATCCTGCCTGCCAGGTGATCAATAGGGACTAGGCCCCCTCACTAAGCTCCCTCAGCACCTGGGAGTCAGGCGGCGGCCCAGACCACCGCCGCTAGTCACCATCTGCAGGGCAATTGGTGGGGCAATCGGGCCCCTGTTCACACCCATCTTGGCCTGGCACCGCTCACTCACCTGCTCCACCATCCCAGCACAGTCCCACTCATTGGGACTGGCAGTGCTTCCACTGTTGCCCACTGCCAGTCCCACATCGCTGGTGCCCGCCACATTTTATGCCACCCCCTGGTGGTCAGTGCACATCATAGTGAGCAGTCGAACTCCTGGTTGAATGACCACCCAAGGGGACAACTTGCATATTAGGCTTTTATTATATAGGCTAATGAACTCACAGAAAGAGAAACTAAAAAAAAAAAAAAATCTCATTTATCATTGCAACAACAAAAAAATAAGATACCTAGGAATAAACTTGACTAAGGAGGTAAAAGACCTGAATTCAGAAAACTGCAGGACGCTGAAAAAAGAGATAAAGACATAAATAAATGGAAGAATATACCATGTTCATAGATTGGTAGAATCAACATCATTAAAATGTCCATACTACCCAAAGCAGTCTATAGATTCAATGCAATCCCCAGTAAGATATCAACAGCATATTTCACGCACCTAGAACAAACTCTCCAAAAATTTATATGTAATAAAAAAAGATGAATAGCCTCAGCAATCCTGAGAAAGAAGAACAAAGTTGGAGGGATCACAATACCAGATATCAAGCTATATTACAAAGCCACTGTTCTCAAAACTGCCTGGCACTGGCACAAGGACAGACATATACTAGTAGACCAATGAAACAGAACAGAGAACCCAGAAATTGACCCAAGCCATTATGCTCAATTAATATTTGACAAAGGAGGCAAGAGCATACAATGGAGTCAAGACAGTCTCTTCAATAAATAGTATTGGGAAAATTGGACAGATACATGCAAAAAACTGGAACTAGATCACCAGTTTACACCATACACAAAAATAAACTCAAAATGGATAAAGGACTTAAACGTAAGATGGGAAACCATAAAAATACTAGAAGAATCCATAAGCAGCAAAATATCAGACATATGTCCTAGCAATATCTTTATCAATACAGATCCTAGGGCAATGGAAAATAAGGAGAAAATAAACAAATGGGACTACATCAAAATAAAAAGCTTCTGCACAGCCAAAGAAACCATCAACAAAACAACAAGAAAGCCTACTGCATGGGAGAATATATTTGCCAATGTAATCTCTGATAAGGGTTTAATCTCCAAAATTATAGGGAACTCATACAGCTTAACAAAAGGAAGAGAAATAACCCAATCAAAGGTGGTCAAAGGACCTAAATAGACACTTTTTGAAAGAGGACATACAGAAGGCCAAGAGATATATGAAAACATGCTCAAAATCACTAATCATCCAAGAGATGCAAATCAAAATGACAATGAGGTACCATCACACCTGTCAGAATGGCTTTCCTCAACAAATCAACAAATGACAAGTGCTGGCGAGGATGCAGAGAAAAGGAACCCTCATGCACTGTTGGTGGGAATGCAGACTGAGTGCAACCACTGTGGAAAATAGTATGGAGTTTCCTCAAAAAATGAAAAATGGAACTTCCATTTGACCCAGTAATCCCACTTTTAGGACTATATCCCCCAAACTCAGGAACACCAAATAGAAAGGATATACACACAAGGATATTCATTGGTCTACCAGTATATGCAAAATATCAGACTAGTTCATAGCAGCACAATTTATCATAACTAAGATTTGGAAACAGCCTAAGTGCCCATCAGCAGATGAGTGGATTAAAAAACAGTTGTACATCTACACAATGGAGTATTATACTGCTGTAAAAAAGAATGAACTCTTACCATTTGCAATGGTATGGATGGACCTAGAGAGCTAAATGCTAAATTTATAGCTAGATTATGCTAAATGAAATAAGCCAGTCGGAGAAAGATAAATATCACATGATCTCACTCATTTGCGGAATATAATGAACAACATAAACTGATGAACAAAAGCAGAGCCAGAGACATAGAAGCATCAACTAGACGGTCCAACCTAAGAGGGAAGGCAGGGGAGGTGAGGTGTAAGAGATCAACCAAAGGACTTGTATGCATGCATATGAGTATAACCAATAGACACAGAAAGTAGGGGAATGAGGGAGTGGCCAGGAAGAGGACAATAAGGGGGAAAGGAGACTTATGTAATCCTTTAAACTATAAAGAATTAAAAATTTTAAAAAAGATCATCGAAAAGATAAAACCAGCCCTAACTGGTTTGGCTCAGTGAATAGAGCATCGGCCTGCGGACTGAAGGGTCCCAGGTTCAGTTCTGGTCAGGGACATGTACCTTGGTTGCGGGCACATCCCCAGTGGGGAGAGTGCAGGAGGCAGCTGATCGATTTTTTCTCTCGTTGATGTTTCTAACTCTCTATCCCTCTCCCCTCCTCTCTGTAAAAAAAAATCAATATATATATATATATATATATATATATATATATATATATATATATATTTTTTTTTTTTTTTTTTTAAGATAAAACCAATTTGCACTCCCAGGACACTCAAGAACATTAGAAGAAATGATTGCCCAATCTTTTCTATACAGATGGTGTTAATTTCTCTTATTTGGTGGGACTTGACTTATGGATCACCCTTCTAGATGTGTTGAAAGTTTTTGCTTCCCCAATTTCATTGTCAACCTAGAGCTTTTAATTCCATACCTTTTGGCTCATCTGTTTTTCCTCTGGGGTTACCATCTTTTGTGGAATCCTTCAAGGTTCCATATTCCTTTTCCATCTTAGCTGCTTCTTCCTTGGTACTGTCTGTTTCTTCATGACTCTTCATTAATGGCACTGTAATCAGATTGTGCACTGTTGTTGTAACCATACTCCCTATCCATTAATTAATTCCTAATGTAGAAATAAACTATTGAAAAAGTACAGTTTGAGTTTAGATCATTTTTTTTTTTTTAGCTGAAAGAGATCTTAGTGATTATCTACTCCATCTCCCTCCTCCCATTTCACAGAGGGGGGAAACTGAGATCCAGAGAAAGGAAAGGTGTGCCACAGTCACCCACTGAGTTAGCAGAAAAGCTGGGCCAACCTGCCAGCTTTCTGGATTTTGGTTTAATATTCTTTCTCTTCTGCCATATTGTGCCATTAGAGAGAGCCATGGATTATTTTCCTTATTTTAATTAATGTAGGCAATTAAGTGGGATATGTCAGGTCCCAACGTAAATTTGAGTCTTGATTCAAAATGCAATTAAGTCTGTAGTTGCACAATCTCTACTTTGTTGTATATTTGAAGAATAGCTCATTACTCAGAATAGCACCTAAGAATTTGGGACTATGGCAGTTGTTTGGGGCCCTGACCACCTCCTAAGAATCTTAAGTAAAGGTGTACATTGATTTTTCAAGACTTCTTGGGATCAGATTTCTGTGCTGAGGCTGGCCACAAAATAACCAAGGTTGTAGCTCTTTAATCCTATGGTTGGATTTCAGATTTTAAAACTTTAAAAAAAATCTATAACTCTTTATCAATGCTTACTGAAGTTCATTATTTATCACTCAAAAGCATTGTGCTAAAAGCAAGAAAAATTGTTAAATAAATCATACCTGAGAAAAGCTTGCTTTTATTGTCAGTAACATTTTTTTCTAGCTTGTTCTTGGTCTGAAGAGCAATTGTTTCATCCAAGTTTTCTTGAGGGAGGAGGGGGAAAATATAATTTTATTTCCTGAAAGATATCAAATTTCTACCAAAAATGTTTAAATTTCACCAAAAATATCACAAAAGGAATTTCGTAATATTGACACTGCTAGAAAGATGATTTGACATAGATTTTATTTCAAGACTCTCAGGATAATAAAGAATACTATCTGAGATCTCAGGTTCAGCCTCTTACTCAAATTGCAGAAGTTCCTTCCATATTTTTATGGCCACTGCTAGAACATATAGGGTTGAAACCCATAATGAACACCATGGTTTAGGCCTACTCAACACCTTCTGGTAACTACCCCTTAGTTTTCCTTTGGAGAACCCACACCTCTCCCACTCTCAGCACATTTGGCCCAAGTGGGAGTCTTCAGGGTCTTCCACCTCCTGGGCTACAGTGATTGGTTCAAGGAGAAGAACATGACTCAAGACAGGTCAATTAGATTCAATGCTAGAACCATTGGGAGAAAGAGGTTCTCCTCCCACTGGGATTGTTGTTCTGTGAGAATGTGAGATTGGAGCTATGCTAACCATCTTGTTCTTGTAAAGGAACTGCTTGTTTAAAATGAAAATATGGAAAGTCAGAGCTGTGAGATGGGGAGTAATAGACTCCTCCTCACACTATTGGTAGACTTCACAAACATGAAGCCAGACCATCCCTAAACCTGGACTTTTTCAGATACATGAGGCAATTAAATTTTCTTTTCATTTAAGCCAAAGAGTTGGATTTCCATCATTTAGGGTCCTCATTAGTTCATGAGACTACCAGTCCTATTGTGAGGTAGACATAAGGGTGAGAATTTCCCTATTCTTATCAAGTGAAATCTTTATCCTTGTCTTTGTCCTAACTACGCCCTTTGGAGTAACATCACATAGATGTTACTAGACATGAATCTAGGCTGTAACCAGCTCAAGGTAGACAATGCATTAGAATCTACATTCTATATTCAGTTATTCAACCAGCCACATTTCCATCTCACTAACAGGGCAGGCCTTTTTTGCTATTTGCTTTACTTTATATTATTTCTTTCCAAGTAAACTCTCCCTTCCATTGTACCCCATGACTCTTTTGAGAAGAAAACCAGTATATTCTATTGTATGATGCAGTCTGTTTTATTTCAGTAACATTTTGGTATATTTCTGTCTAACTTTCGACACATACATTCATTTTTTTAACACATTCTAAATGGCTTTAAGCATTGAATAGCATATCATGACTATCTTCTCCTGTCATTAATCTTTATCAACAATGTTTACATTGCATATGTAATGAACATACAATTATTAAAAACACAAACATTTGAAAGTAAAATTTAAATAGTTTAACATAAGAATAACTAAATAATTTATTTTAGATATTTTCTTCTTGTGGAGTATCTAGGTTATTTACACTGTTTTATTCCTATAAACCAATGCTGTCCAATAGAATTTTCTACAATGACAGAAATAACTATTTCTGTATTGTTCAATGTGGTATCCACCAGGTACATGTGAAAATTGAGCACTTAAAATGTGCCCACTATATGAAAAACTAGATTTAAAAATTTCCCTCTCCTGGGTATATACCCCAAAACTCAAAATCATGTGTTCGCAAAGATATATGTATCCCTATGTTCATTGCAGCATTATTCACAGTGGCTAAGACATTAAAACAACCAAAGTGTCCCATGATAGAGGACTGGATAAAGAAGATGTAATACATATACACAATTGAGTACTACTCAGCCATAATAAGGATGAAATAGCTCCATTTGCAACAACATGGATGGACCTTGAGAACATTATGCTAAGTGAAATAAGTCAGTCAGAAAAAGCTAAGAACTTTATGATTTCATTCATAAAATGATGTAAACTGAAACTCATGAACACAAACAGTAGTGTGGTAGTTGCTAGATGGCAGGGAATAGAGGAAGAAGGGGGTCTTAATATAAGGTGACAGGAGAAGATTTGACTTGGGGTGGTGGGTACATGGTGCAATATACAGATCTTATAACAACAAAATCCATACATGAAATTGTTATGTTCATGTTGACCAATGTCACCCCAATCAAGTTAATAAATAAAAATAAATAAATTTTGTTTAATTTTAATTACTTTGCATTTTATTTGTTAAACTTTTATTATTTTAAAATATATTTTTATTGATTTCAGAGAGGAATGGAGAGGAAGAGACAAACATCAATGATGAGAAAGAGTCATTGATTGGCTGTCTCCTACAGGCCCCACACTGGAGATCAAGCCCACAACCTGTGAATGTGCCCTGACTGGGAATCAAACTGTGACCTCCTGGTTCATAAGTCAATGCTCAACCACTGAGCCATGCTGGCTGGGCTTGATTACTTTCCATTTTAATAGCAACCTATGGTTAATGGCTACCTGATTGGACAATACAACCATAAATAGTAGTGGAAATATCTACCTTGTACATAGCCTTGTGGCATGTCCTATTTATTTCCGTAGAAAAAAGGATTAAAGTGTGGAAGTTCTGAGTCATGGGGCATTGGTATGAAACAATGACTGATTTGGAACAGTTTTTGATCTACTGTTAAGTGAGTAAATGGTCCACAAAGCACTGTGTATATAGCATGAATCCATGTTTTTGTTAAGTAAATAAAAGAAAAAGATGACATAGGGCCCAGCCAGAATGGCTCAGTTGGTTGAGTGGCGTCCTATGGACTGAAAGGTCACTGGTTAGATTCCTGGTCAGGGCTCATGCCTGGGTTGCTGGCTTGATCCCCAGTAGGGGATTTTCCTTCCTTCTCCCTTCCTCTCTCTCTCTAAAATCAGTAAAAGCATCTATTTTGTAAAAGAATGACGTAGATATACATGTGTGCCTGTACACACACACACACACACACACACTCACAGAAAATGCCTGAAAAGACATAAACCAAAATATTACCTGAATGCTGGTATTATGAGTGATTTTTTTCACTACCTTTTTGCATTGACTGCTTAAAAAAATGTGCTCTTTTATAATCAGAGAAAACAGTACAACTCTTTTATGTAGAAAGAAATGGAGTTCATACAGAATAATTTTAGATTGTTTGTTGCTATGAGATTTCTCTTCTGTTTAATTCTCCCTCACTCCCTCATCAAAGATCAGAGAAAAGGGTTGTGAAGTTCTCTTGCCCGAAGGACATCAGGGGTAAATGGTATTTGTTGATTAACTAAACCAAGCAGGAAAATAAGAGACTTCAAACAACAACAGCAACTACAACTTACATGCAGAATCAAAAAATGTCCAAGCCTGCTTATAAAGTTCCAGAATTCAAAGGTTGACAAGCTTTGTCTTTAAAGGGTCAGATAGTAAATATTTTTGGCTTTTGGGGCCATATGGTCTCAAGTATTCAATTCTTTTATTGAATCATAAAACATAGATATTAAAACAAACGTGCATGGCTATGTTCCAATAAAACTTCATCTATAAACACTGAAATCTGAATTCTACATAGTTTTCTTATGTCACAAAATACTATTCTTTTGATTTTTTTCAACCATTTGAAAATGCAAAAGTCATCCTTAGCTTGTGTACTATACAAAAACAGGCTATGGGCCGGATTTGGTCCATGGGTAGTAGTTTACTGTACTGGTTATAGATAACAATGTCCTTTATTTAAAAGATGTAGAAACTGAGGCATTTGCCTTTGTCCACGTGACAGAGCTGGTCCGAGACAACTGGACCTCAGAAGTTCAGTTGTAAGGGCTCCCTAGAAGGGTGTTCTTTCCTCCTATTCACACACAAATCTCACTGGTTAAAGTCAAGATTCTCTTAGTACTGACCATTCAAATATAATTGAAGAAGATAATAAGCTCAATTTTAATAAAATTGTCTCTGTGTTAGCAGGACAAAATAACAACAAATGTGAAATGTTTGTACTCAAACTGGATTTATAAAGATTAAAAGTTGATTAAAACTTCTGATTAATTTTTTTAATATGCATTATCAAGCCGGGCAATTCTGGTTACCCAAATAATTCAGACTATTTTGGCATAAATTATCAGAGTAGTGAAGTAATTATTGCCAAATCCCTAACTCACTTTGGATGATGAAGACTAAACCACAGTAAAAACAAAACAGATTTCTCACCAAGGTAGGAAACTCCTTCTTCTGGAGATATTGTGCCATACTTGACCATCATCTTCACAAAGTCGATCAGTGTTTTCATGATAGTAATCAGTGTCTCTTTCTCTTTTGCCTCTTTTTCTATATAAAAGGATGAAATTTTTAAATAGTGGCATACACTTCCATCTTTCAATGTCAATTTAAAAAGCACAGCATCTTATTGAAATATTCCTCCCTACATTTATATCTAAACCCACTTATATTTAATTTACAGAAAGCCTAAGGCTTGCTTGGGAATACAGGGCAATTTACAGGAATTAAACTTTTCCAGAAGTGGACGATTTTAACTTCTCCAAAAAGATTTATTTTAATCTAAAATATTTTATTAATGGAGTAGATAATAGAGATAGTTTATGACTTGAGACAATATGAATTCAAAAGGAAAGCTAGAAGTTGATGACACAACTTACTCTACTCAGGCTATACATTTTGAGGGCAAGAACTACATGTTTTCATTTACCAAGCTTAATACTGAATTTTAAATAAGAATATATATCTTTATTTTTTTTAATATAAGGTTTATTTTTAACAGTAGTATATATTACTTTTAAACTTTCATTTGAAAGGATATGTGTATACAGTAAAAATATTCCAATAGTACAGAAGTAAATAATAGTCAAAGTAACCTTCTCTTCCCCTCCCAACACCTACCCCTATAGGTAACTAAGAGTTTCTTGGGAACTCTTCATAGTTGATATACTGTTTCACATCTTGATGTAAGAAGATGGCTAATGATTCCATAAAAGTTCAGTAGATATATTAATTCTAAAATCATTAAAAATCTATTTCTATTTCGAAGAAGAGAAAAATTAAGACGCTGGAGGAGAGCTCATTTTCTCTATTCATTTAGCTGCTATTAAGGATTTTTTTTTATGTACTTCTTGCCCTTTCCCCCTCATCTTTGCATTCTTCTCACACATGAGGTTAGTAGCCAATAGAGATTAGTGTATATTTCTCTACCAACGGGGATTGGAAGTCTTTCTTCTTTTCACTCCCCTGGAAGAGTGGAAATCAGGGACCTAAGAACAGCACCTGATCTGCTAGTTCAGACTATCCCTGGGATTGACTGTTTCAAGAGTTAGGCTGAGGAGCGTGAGTGCACAAGCCCACGGTGGGCTCTAATACCAAGCTTCATTCCACAACTCGTCTTTATCAGCATCAGAGATATTTTGGCTTTCTACCCACTTTATCATTTCTCAATTGGTTCAGACCTTGAGTGAGAAAGACAGGTACTATCAAAGACCTCAATGTAAGTATTTAAATTAAAATCTTGCAAAAATAAAGGCAATATGGAATGGGGTAAAAGAAACTAAAAGACTAAAAGCAAATAAAATCAGAGATATTTCATGTAGCAGAATATTTAAAATACCATCAAAGTCACAAGGTTGGGAGAGAGGAAAGGTAGGAGAAGAATTGTGGGGAGAGATCTTGAAAAAAGGAGGGTAAATAACTCCAGGCATCCTATTATTTGCATAAGATCACAGCCATAGAAATCTTTGGTATCATGCTGATGCTCTTCACTGACAAGAGGTGAATCACCAGGATGACAGAGCATCTGAGCTGGGCATCTGCCAACCACTTGGGCAAGATGACTCAGAATGGACCCTCAAGATTACCAACCCTGCAGGCACCAGCAGAGAAGCTGGTGCCATCTGGCCAATGTCTGGAATTGAAGGACAAAGGATGACAAAAGATGTTCTCCAGTGATGAAAGCCCACTCTAAGGTCACTTCTTGGGAAAATATTATTAGAACTACAGAAATATTTATTACAAATATTCAATTGGGACTGAATCTTTGAATAGGAAGAGGAAAAGCCACCTATCTGGGCAATAACAACAATAGAAAATTTATCTAATATTATCCTCCTTACAGACTGACCAAAAATTAACATGAACTAAAATCTTCATTTAACTTATTTTGGTACACATATAAGAGAAAGAGAAAGACACATCAAGGTCTTTGTTTAAAAAAACAAAACCAAATCATTTTCCAAGTCTGTTTTGGGATCCTGACCACCTTTAATCCAATGTTTATTTCACCGTAACTCATTTGAAGACTGAAGCTGAAAATGTCTGAAAAGCAAAATTCTGAAGCATTTAAAAATAACCAGTTATGTTCCCACTAAAATGGGAATATTTGCAATAAGAGTTGAGGCTGAACCGCGTCAGGCTGGGACGTTGGTTCATCTACACACCTGCCCAAGGTTCACTCCAGTACCATCAACGCAGCCCATGTTCAACAACTCTTTGTTGAACAAATAAATGAGCCCTCCGTTAACAAGAAGGTTAAATTGTCCAGAAACTCCACCTTCCCTGATTATCCTTTCCTAAATATTGCCACAACTAGTACACTTCTTTAGAAAAAATTGATATGAACTATTTTTCCCAAGGCCACAATATGTCATTGAGGATTACATTTGGAAACTGAAAACAGGAAGAGAGAACCACCCACACATTTCCTGGAACTACTGTTTCTGTTCCACATGGTCAGAAAACAGTTTTTACCTGAATCAATACTTTTCAGGAGTGCATAGAAGTTTGGAAAATATTGGAGTTCCTCAAAGTTGTCTTCACTGTAGGTTTTCGTTCTCCTTTCTAAGCCATTTGTCAAGGTTAAGGTGTTAGATACTGTTTCATCGTTTTCTCCAGTAGCAAAACCATCTTGAATTGCTGCCATTGGAATCTCCAGTGGGAATTTTTTAAAAAATCAATGAAAAATAAACATTTTGTTAGAACTAATGGCACTCCAGTTTGATTCTTTCCTCTGTTGTGCCCTTGATTGTGAAATATAAAAATACTTCCTCCTAAGAGATCAACCAAAGGACTTGCATGCATGCAGACAATAGGGGGGTGATGGCATGTGTTGGGTGGGGGTGGCAGAAGGTGGGAGAGCATTTGCTGGGAGGCAGGAGGGAGTGGGGAGAGGTCAATGTGGGAAAAAAGGAAACATGTGATACTTCCAACAATAATTAAAAAAAAAAAAAAAAAGAATACTTCCTCCTTTGCTTGCTCCTGCAGGTTCAAACCCTTTTCTAGGCATGAGAATGGACATCTAGTCACATGGAAAAGTCATTGGGACATAGAGACTGAAGACCCTGGATCCTGCTCAGGGGAGAATTAGGGAATTTCTAGATTTCTGCTCTGGCCAAGTTCCCCTCCAACAATTCTCATGACTGTCTCCTGGTAAAACTGCCTTTCACCAAGAAAAGGAGCTTTGAGTTCATAGTCATTACCAAGAAAGATGGTGCAAGGTATAGGAAACCTTGTCAGAATATCTAAGAGGAATAGAGCAGTCACACCTTGGAGATTTTTTGGGTGACATTTTAAGGGCTGTCTAGAAAGATGCACAAGACTTTTTTACTAAACTTGATCCATGCCCAGGTCCTCATATTAGTGATCCATTCTCCATTCAGTGAACCAAACAGAAGTTTATAAGCTTTTTTTAATTATTCTTCCTCTTCCTTTTTTTCCATTCAATCCATCAGTAGCCCTTTTAGACCTACTTTCAAAATTTATCCCAAAATTTGTACATTTTTCTCTTTCTCCCCACCCAACTCTAGTCCAAGCGGTCTTTATCTTTTACTTTCTAACTGTACACCACCCACCTCCAATCTATTCCCAATACTGCATTTTCTGCATTTGTATCCAGAGTTGTTTAAAAAGCTGACTATGTAATCCCTTTGCTTATAATACTTTGGTATTTTTCCATTGTTATGATAAAGATCAAAATCCACACATGGCTTGTAAGGCCCTGACTGTCAGACCTGGGTCCACCTCCCCAGTCTCATTTCTCATTGCTCTCTCCCTAGGTTCCAGCCGCATTGTGCTTGTTTTAGTTACTTGGATACTCCACACATCCTTTTCTACATGCTGGCTCTCATGGTCACAAGTTAATTCCTCTTCAGCCTTTGGTTTCCAGCTCAGGTCACTTTCTTAGGGAAGCCTTCCTTGAGCCTAAGTCCAAGACAAGTTCCTTTTTTTTAAATAAGTGCTCATAAAACCATGTTTTTTTCCTCAGAGCACTTAATGCAGTTGCAATTAAAATATATGGCTATTTGAAAACCATTTACCCTTTCCATTAGATCTTAAGCTTCTTGAGAGCAGGGATTACGCCTTTTTAAATGAACATTATATTCCTAGTGCTTGGTACAATAAATATTTATTCCATTGCATTTTTTTCCAGGGGGGTGGGGAGAGGGGAGTGAGAGAGATATTGATGTGAGAGAGCCACATCAACTGGTTGCCTCGTGCACCAGTTCAGGGGTGAGGGGTCAACCTGCAATCTCATACATGCCCTTTACTGGGAGCCGAACCCTTGACTCTTCAGTGAGCAGGCCAACATTCTAACTACTTAACCACATCAGTCAGGGCTGGTACCTAAATAAATACTTATTTAAAAATATTTCATTTGCATTTTATTTACATTGATGCATTTAAATAACATGAGGGAACAAGTAGAGAATATGGACATTTTAGAGATGGGAAATAAGGAGTATATAATTGGAGTAAAAGATAGTGAAAATAGCTCTGTCAGTTTTAGTTCAGACTGGTAAGTTTGAATGAAAGTCATGAGTTCTTTGATAAAGCTAGAAAGTTTTTTGTGTTTTTTTTTACAGTGGCTATATCTTCAAAAACTGTTTTTAAAAGATGGCAGCTGATGAGAATTGGTAGGAAGAACAAAAGAGAGCTTTTAAACTACCTAATAACAAAAATCAAGTCCTAATTTATGTGTCCTAGCCCCCTCTAAAACAGGAGTTTGTAAGCCTATATATTCTTTTCCCTTGTGTTTGGGATAGGATATTGAAGGGGATGAGAGGCCATGGGGCCTGGGTATTCTGATGGAGAAAATCAAAGAAGAGGTGAGGAGTTTGATATCTTCCTATCATTAGCTCCATCTAGAGTTTTAAAGAGAATTCAAGAAGACAAAAATTTCAGCAGTTTGGCTGAGATTAAAGAAGAGATGAAGAGGCAAGGAGTCCAGCAAGGAAAAGAATGAGTGACTGGTCTAAATAAAGGATGATAGACCTTTGAACCAATGAAAAGAGGAAGGAGCAGTTGAGGGAGCACAGGGTAGAGTATAGGAAGCTCAGGCAACCAGGTCTGGGGGATGTAAAAGTGGGTGTGGCAGAAGATGAAGTCAACCCGAATTTTTAATTTAAAAAAAAATAATAATTTGGGGGCATATAATGATATCCATAGTGAGCAAAAGTTGGATACCAAAAGAGCTATGAAATATTTAATTTCAGTATACTCGGATTATACAAATAGCTGTGAAATAACCATTTTACATAATATATGTTATACTGCAGGATATAAGACATAAACTTTACTATCTATACTAATAATAGAGAAATATGCAAATTGTCCAGGACTCCATCATAGTAATGACTGAACAGCAGGCTGTGTGGGGCAACAAGGCCGGCAGGGGGGTTAGTGAGGGATGACCAAATGACTGAACAGCAGGCTGCATGGGGCAATCAGGCTGGCAGGGGGGCAGTTGGGCGTGACCAGGCCAGCAGGGAGGGCAATTGTGGGCAACTAGGCTGGCAGGGGGGCGGTTCGGGGTGACCAGGCTGGTGGGGGGAGCAGTTGGGACAAACAGGCTGGTAGGAGGGGCATGAGAGGAGACCAGGCTGGTAGGGGGAGGCAGTTGGGAGCAACCAGGCCAGTGGGGGGGGGGGGCAGTTGGGGGCGACCAGTCAGACAGGCCGGTGAGCAGTTAGAATCCAGCAGTTCCGATTGTGAGAGGGATGGCCAACTGCTGGTTTAGGA